>JANSTT010016759.1:0-20112 GCA_026745375.1 Platyura marginata | reverse complement strand
GTGAATCTTAAGACGAGTTAAGATTAAAATGGCCGCTATTAGAGTCTTAACTTTTACGTAGAATAGGCCTGTAAGTATCTATTAAAAGTATCTGATATTTTTGACTAAATTCATGTTGGATAATCTAGTAGGATATTCAATTCAATCGCAGTTTGTTATTCTTTGTATTCCATTTTATTTTTCTTTCGTGATTTGAATACATAATTTTGTCATTTTAATTGTTTCTCTACACTACACACACATTCAACTCGGTGGCTCTCCTCTCCTAACTGCCAATTCTCTAAAAATTCTTGGTTTTCATTATCGCTTCATGGTTTTTGTCACATGAATATTTATGTCACAAAGAAACATTACGTTCTCAACTATATACTAGCAAGGAATTTAATCATCAACTAGATTCTAGATTCTAGAATTTAGGTGTAAACTATTTTATTATTTTATGTACAAAAGTCTCCAATTTTAATTTTTTGCGAAATCAATAAAAAAAATTAAACTGGACGAAGCTTGAGTTACATTTGATAACATTATACTACATATTGTAATGAAAAACGCTCTAAATAGAAAGACGTCGATTAACGATTACCGAAATACCAATTTAACTTAAATAAGGGAATGTTTAATCGAAATTATGCATTTTATACATTTATTAATAATTAAAGGATTAAACCTTGGCACACATAAACAAATAAAAATTTTGGAGATAATTTTTTTAAGTAAAACAAACAAAATCAAATATTTGCGTGGACAAAGCTTTTGTTAACAAAAAAAAATTTTGACAATTTATATAGTGGCACCTCTGTTTATTATCATAATGATGATGCAAAATAAGAGGATTTTAGTTTTTTCAATGTTGACTGAAAATATTTACAGTAACACCTCGAGTTATGTAATTAATGCGTTCCATAGACATGAATTTTACGTAGTTATATAAGTTGAATTTGTAAATTGGTTCAGTAAATTGGTAATTAATGACTCAATCGGGATATTTCACATTCTTTTTAGTGCGCTTTTATTTTAATTTAAAGCGCACTTTGATAATTTGTTATTCATGTTCTAAAATTAAAACGAAAAATTTAGGGTTCTATGATAGCAAGTCTAAAATTTACGCACACTTAAATAAATATAGTGTAAAATCATAAATGGAATGTGGTTTGTAAAAATCAAAGTTTTTCAAAACGCAACGTCAAAAGCTTTTATTTTCCACAAAAAAGCATCGGCCACCTATCGTACTTTTAAAAAAAGGCTCCTTTTTATTTAGAATTTTTTCGATTGGAAGAAGATTTTTTCTAATGGCTAGCTATGATAAATGATTACATTAATTTGTACTTAGATATCAGACTTCATTGTTTACGTTTTTATTTAAAAAAAAAACTGACGTTTAATACGTTCCACAAAATTTTAAATAAAAAAAAACGCAGCGTTTTGAACGAGAATACCAATTTTTAATAATCCTTTTAAACAGGCGCATGCGTGATTTTTCTGCGTACTTAAAAAGAACGTGAATTGATATGAATATGCATTTATTATACTATATTACATATTTTATAAAAGAATGTTTTATTTTAGTTAAATATCACGAAAAATTAAAAAAAAAACTAATAATTTTTAATTTTTTTTTAATTTTATATTTTACATATTTACTTAGGTTGTGTGATACGTAACTCGGGGTATTACTGTATATAGTTATGTTAATATTTTTGGCGAAACTTTTATTTATTTTTGACCAATAGTTAAATTGTAGTTAAAGAAAAGGGAAATCTACTTAAGTCATAATTCCCTATTAATTAAATCAAATGTGTTTTTCATTATTTTTTTTTATGTTGCAATTACATAATAACGTATTACAACACATCAACATGCATATAAAAAATGTCTAATAACTGTTTGTTTCGATTTTTTTCTATATATACTACCAACCTACCTACTGCAATAAAATTCAAACTAAAAAAAATAAAAATCTAAAATAAAATAAATTTTGTTCGTTGGAAATAATAAAAAATACTGTTATTTTTTATATTAGTAATTTCCTTATATAAACATATACTAGGTATACATATATAAATATATATGTATGTATATACGTAAATTTATAAGAAACAATGTATTGCTACGATGTAACCATAAATATTTATTAGAAATTTTATTACTTAATACACTTTATGTATTTATACATTCATATAATAATAGTACCATACATATGAAAATCGATAAAATTCTTTATAATATATATATTCTATTCATTTATTTACACAATCAAACTAAAATATCAAAATGGATTACAATAAACATATAATCAAGAATTTAATAGAATTTAAATTAAAAGCTTTAGTATTAAAATTCACTTAATGTTTATTGTATATTCACTTGTCTATTTTTAAATAGATTTTAATTAAATGTTCTTTATCACCTTGATTTACTCAGAAAGTATTTGTGTTGATATGTGAACAATTAATTACAGATTTTTTTTTTTTTTTGTTATTTTTCTAACATAAAAAATTGTTTCTGTGCTATTTATCGGAATTAAAATCAATTAGATGTAACTAGTATTGTGAGTCGAGAATATTCTCAATAATTTTTTTATTTTTTTTTTAAACAATGCCTCTGAAATAACGAGTACAAGAGTATTTATAGTTATGTTTCGCTAGAAACATAATTTTGTCGTAAAATTCTTACTTAATTTTGTTATTTGAGCAAAAAAAAAAAAATATTTAAAAAAAAAGAAAAAAGACGATCAGTTTAAACTATTTTCCGAGAATTTTCTTATTTTAAAAAGAAAAAAGATTTTTTTAAGTTAATTAAAACCAGTAAAGAAGAAATAATTGGCTGCACACATTATAATATACCCGTATGGGTACTTATTTATTATCTCCTTTTTTGTTCTTATCAATTTTTTCTATACAACATATTGAGTAAACTGAATACAAATGATTTTTAAGCTAACCTGTTCCAACTGTGGGCACCGAATTTGATTTTTATTTATAATAGGATGTGTCTAAGGGTAAAGTTTGATAGATTATTCTATTTAGTTTCTACTGATCACATTGCGCCCAATTATTTAAAATTTATGTCATTTCCAACATTTCTTATCATGAAAGAGACTTTTTGTTATCAACATTTTTTTTTTTTTTTTTCTCAAAAATCAAAATTCTCGTGTTCTCAAAATGACAATTCTCGATAATTTCACAACACTAGATGCAACGATCTTTTTGTTAAGATGTATTTTTAATTTCTTAGTTTTGCAAATTATTAGTCATATAAGAAACATTACCAATTTAAATTAAACAAAGTGCCTTTATTATTTTCAATTTTTTGTCATAAAGTACATTTATAAATAATAAATCTATTTTATGGTTTATATTGCATACATATTTCTACGAGTATAGGATGTTATCATGTATGTATGGCGCTCGAATATAATATGTATTGTATATTATAATGTAATGCACTTAATGTTTTCGTGTTCTACTATATAATACATATACAGTAGAATCTCAAAAACTCGAAACCTCGAAAAGTTTAACACAATTTTACTTCCATATATGAAAATCTCAAAAACTCAAACACGCCACTTTCGAAAACTCGGAACAGTTTCATTTATTTGTTTTTTTTCATATATTTTTTAATTAAAATGCAATGTCTATTTATAGATATATTGTAACATACAAATATTATGTATTATATATTATTATAAAATATATATATATATATATGTATATATATAGGTACATATGTATATGTACCTCATGTGTTTATTATGCAAGTTATATACATCAGTATATTATATGAAATTTCTTTGGTTTTACAAGGACCAGGACTATAGATGTTGCCCTAATTTATTTGTAGTAATAGATGTGTGTTGTTTTATCCATAATTTTGCTTAAAATTATACATCCTCTATACTCTCGAAAACTTAAACAATTCGAAAACTCGAATAGGGTTGGAATTATTCTGTTAGAGTTTGCGAGATTCTACTGTATACATAAATCATACTTTTGTTTACTACTGAATTTAAAAAGAAAAAAAAATCACAACAAATTTCGGCATTCAGAATGTTCAATTTTGCTACATTTTATCGTTATTGAAAACCAATCCATAATTCTTATAATAAACTATTTGAATTTGAAAAATTTACTGTCGATTACAAAGTGGATGTTTTGTCTTTTTACTTGATTTTTCATTTCTTAATATCATTTTGAATTAGTCAACCAAAATTGTAATTTGATAAAGTAAGAAGTCAATAAAGCATTTCCCAGGGACATAATTTGTAAAATTTTGTGCATGGCGAGTCACGCTAAAAATAACCTAAAGCTATTGTGTGCAATCAAAACTCCCCCAAATATGGCGTCATTCTTTCTTAATTATCTCGCATCTTATACCTATATCTAACATATATGTATATTATATGTAGGTAGTAAGATGTTAAGCTTTATCAATTTTATTTCATGAAATGATTAGCGAAGATGCTTGAAATGAAAAAATTATAAAGGAATTATTAAAAAAAAAACACTGAAATGTTAAACTTAAAATTTTGAAAATTTTTCGAAAATATTTTGCTTATTGAACGCAATGATTTTTTTTATATAGTGAATTTGACACTAATCATCATAATATCACGTCGAGTGCACATCTTGAGTCTATCATTTTTGTTTTTTTTGTCTTATTTTTATTGTCGGGTTTTTGGCTCGTACACAATCTATTTTTTAGATATTTTTTTTGTGCATTAATACGAGCTTTTGAAATTTGACATTTCTATCAAGATCTATACGCGCGAAAAAGTGTATTCGTAAGTTAAAAGTGTAAGAAACGAGTCGACTCCTCCTATTGCATAAAATTCCACTAGAGACGTAAAAAAATCCGGCTCGTTCAACAAAGCGACCTTTGAATGACAAACAGATAGATAATAATATATGTATGTCATATTGCCGGTAGTGTATTGAAATGTATAAAAAAAAATTCTATTATTCAAAATTTATTCAAAAACAAAAATCAACTAAGAGCCACTTTACTTCTTTTTTTTTAAATAAAATATCGTCAGTCATTTCATTCAACTTGAATAGAACAAAATGCTTCCGAATCTCCTCGGTTGTAGATCTGTTTTGGAGTTAAAAAATATACAATTTTTTTTTTATATACACATTTTCACACCTTGTGAGGTGTAAAATTACCTAGCGTCAAGAAATACAATAGCTAATGAATATAGTAGTGTTGCTCTATTGCAACCGTCCGTTTTCCGTCTACCAACATAAATTACATCCTTTTGCAAAATAGAAGCACCTCAATACCATGCATTTTCATACTCTTACAATATATGTAGGGAGTAGGTATATATTCAGTAGATACATATTAATGTTCAGATATTCACAAAAGAAGTGTTTTGCATCGCAACTTTACGTATATATTCTATTTTATGCTTTATGAGAGAGAAGCTTTTCACAATTGCAAATTGTAATTATCGGATGTGTGCTATACACAACATATACATATATATATATATATATGTATGTATATTGTAAAAGCATATCCATATATGAAATTTGATCAATATTAAATTTTTTTCCTTTTATTTATGGATGAAACTTACATAATATATTGTGTTATGTATATGATGCATACCTGCATTTATATGATACGATATTTGGAAGATATATTTATAATGAAATCAATTATTTGTACCATTGAGTTTGGCTTTTTGTTTTATTAAAAATTTTAAAATTGAAAAGAAATCAAATTTTTCAATAAACGCCATTGTTATCCATTCATATATCTAATTCTTTGATATATTATTTCTCTATCTCCCATAAAACCCATATACGATTAACTCCAAAAATAATTGAAAGCGTAATCTTCTCTCTTAACCGGAAACGTAATTACAGACGAATAAAAGAATGATCACATCCGAACTATTGTGCGATCGGCTTAAATTTGCAGGACAATTATAATCCCTCATCTCTGTCGAATTAAAATCTATTTTAGTAATTCTTTGTTTTCTTTTACTTTTATTGCATTGAATGCATTGACTTACTTTTAGCGTAAATTTGTAAAAAAAAAAAAAACTTAAAAATATCAAAATGTTATCTCATCGAATCAAATAAAAATAATTTTTATGCAATTTTTTGGCATCTCATTTACCACGAAAATGACATAAAAACACCATATACAAGAGAACAATACTCTTGTATACACGCATTCATTAAAACAACAATGTCATAAAAATTGAAATTTAGATTTTGACATAATATTGCCGTCATAGATGGTGGTTATTAGCCCAGATATCGCTATAACATAGTTGTTTGACCATTAGGTAATTACTGATATTTGTTTAGTTTGGACTTTTAACATTAATTCAGTACATATTGCCTACCTTTGGTTACATATTAATCACTAATATCCTAAAAATGTCAATTTTTCATTGAAAACGCCCAATGGAATTTTTCGAATTATTTTTAGGCTTAAATTGGTCCTAATTAGGGAAAATTGGTTAAAAGGCATTACAAACGGAAGATGACAAATATATACACAACAACTAATTAATTGTAATATTTTATATAAATTATTGTGCAATAAGTAATGTAATCTAAATATGCAGATAGGTAATGTACGATATATAACAAATTATAAATAAGTTAAAATTGATTTTAAGCTTTAATGGTCGACCTTAATAGAAGAGATCTAAATACATAAGGCAAGGTAATCAAATCAGCGGCTATAATTACAAACCTCTTTGCTAACGGAAATGTAACTATGTCCGTCAGCACTTATGCAACGTATAGAAACAATAGCTCCACCTCTGCTTCCATTCCTATTTTGCGTATCTACAGATATACATACATATACATATACCAATAATATATCGTATATACATATATACACAATATTCGTCGTATTTCTCTGATAATTTTCATAGTTCTACGTAGAGAGTTCACGTAATTTGATTAATTTATTGTCAAATTGGTTTAATGCGGTTGTTGGGTAAGTGGAGATAAATTTTGTTCCCTGGCATCACTTAACCAAAAAAAAAACAAAAAAAAAGAAAGAAAAATCAATTAAAATTTTAAAAAAAGTGGGAAAATCTAAATGGCCTTTTTTGTGTGCGAGCACGAAATAAGTTACAATTCGTTGCAATATATTTTTGTTTGTAATACATATTTATTTAGCATTGGCGGATACAGTTATTAAGAAAATAAAAATATACAAACTGAAAGGAAGTCATCGGGAAAAAAAGCAACCAATAGAAACAACTCTAGGTTAATTACATTTTTTTTTCACTTTTAAGTTGAGTAATTGGTTGGATCTACCCATTATAGGTATTGGAAAAAAAACGATATACCTACCAATAAACAAACCTCTATCGTGTTTTTGTCTCTTACGAGACAAGATGAGAAAATAATTCGTTTGTAAAATTAGGGTTACTAAGTACCTATGCGCCTTATTGTTATTAGCTTTAGAATTCATAACTTGAGAATTTCGACAATTTGAAATGTATTTTACAGAATTCGTTATTTATTTAATAAATTGTGTTATTAAAAATAAAACAAAAATAAGAATTATGGCAGATACATTTCTAAAAAATGAGAATTAATTCTTTGCCCATTATTTGACTCTAATTGTGTTTAATATTTAGATTATATTTCTCTTGTTTAAATAAGTCGACCTAAACTATTTTGGCAAATGACCACACATTAAATACAATACTAACTATTAAAGACTTCATTCTGTTCCGTATTTCAACAAATTAAATAACCAATATCCAATACCAATACGTTCATCTTGAATGTAAATATGTAAACTAACACAAACAAAATATTTGTTGCAAAGCTTGCAAATATACCTACATACATATATGATGTGTACATATGTATATAAAAGTATCTAACTCTAACTAATTCGAACTCTCGAACTATGTACATAATTTCTTAAAAAATATTTAAACAAAAAATTTAAAAAAAAAAAAAAATCAGTTATAAAATACCTCAATGCATTTCCATTTTCCACCCCACATCATGTATATACCACCATAAGAGGCAGAGGGCAGAAATTCGACGATCAATATCACATACACGTATTTGCAGACAAGGGAACAAGGAAACACTGAAATAATACGCGGAATGTATGGAACAACTACCCAAACTATGTACAACTCTTTCCATATGCGGATAGGCCAAAATCAGATGAAAGGCAAAGGCAGAAAACGTTGATTGATAGATGTATCATGTGTGTACCGTCAAAAGGGAGTTCTGGTGAATTCCCACACTGTTCACCTATAGGTGGTAAGAGAGCATGGTAACTGCGACTTGTCCAAATAAATGTATAAATAATTTAAAGCTTTTTTACATATATACATTTCCGTAGATATATGTTTATGTAGCTATGTATGTATGCAATGTTTATGTTGAATATAATCATACATAGATACACTGGTGATATACTAAGTGAATCTAATGGAAAATGTCATTTTTTTTCCTCCAAAATACCTATACTAGGATCTAGGAGAATACTTTTAGCGAAAAAAAAAACAAAAAATAATTTCAGAAATTAATTATTGAAGTTTTACTTTATCTGTATTTTATGGGGTTGGTGCAAATGTTGGATATTTGGAAAACGCCCTTTTATCAAAACAGCGAAAAATGTCGCTGTAATCTTGTTAGCTATAGAGACAATTTAATATGTATAACGGAAAATAGGCTGCCAAATGGTTGCCCACAACTTGATAAATATTATAGAGGTCTTAGAGTGAATGGATTTCAAGGGGTAGTTTTTTCTATTTTGACACTGAATTATTGTTTAGAAGTGCTATTATCGAAAACCGATGTCGATGGATTTATCCAGTTTATTGTCCGTGCATGCGCACCTTTAGTAGAAGTAAGTGACAAAAAATTTGAATAATTTCTACCCGTTGGATAGAATAATCATTTTTAACCCAAATTATCACATAACTTTTGTTTTAGAATCTTTTATCTTGATCTTTGATCTGCATAGATGCAGACGAACTTCAGAAAGATGGATAACCATATGAGAGGGATTTCTGAACATACGGCGGAGGGGCCGTTACCAAATGGTAAAGCTGGGCTGAACTTATGATTTCATTCATTTAGTTTATTTAATTGATTTGCCCGTTGCCATATGGCAACACATTTCGGATTAATAACTCAATAAAAATGAATTTTGTTATTGCGTCGTTGTTTTTCTAGAGGTGCGATAAAATCCACATGGTTACTGCATGGTTAGGCATAAGTTAAAGTGACATATCTTTGGCAAAAAGTTAAAGTATCTTAAAGTTCATTAAATAACTAAGACTTAAGCTACTATATTTATATGTGCGTAAATTTAACGGAATAACCCCGAATATATTACTTAAAGCAAAATTCAAAATTACCATAAATCGAATAATTTTTGTTAGTTGTAATAATTTGATTAATTTATTTTATTTTAGTGATTAATATAAAACAATGACATTGGGATGTGCTTGTAACTGTATAATAAACGATCATATACAAACAACATTTAGCAGAAAATCTATAGACAAAAAAAAATGATAAACCATAATAATAGGAAAACCAACACCGGAATTCACAGATTTGAGGTACGACAATGGAGCTAAATCTGTAGGTAAGTAAATTTTTTATATTTCTTTAAGGCGAATTTTAAAAGTACATAATTTTTATTATAATTGTATCACTTAAGAACACTATAAAAAAACCAGTAAATAAGGAATAATTGGCTATGCCGATTATAATATACCCCTATGAATAATTGTTTATTATCTATGACTTCCGCATCTATTTTGTCTGTACAACAAAAAACAAAAAACCCTAAAACTGACATAAAATTGATTATAGCGCCATTAATTATAACGGTTGGTTATGAAACTTTTTGGTCTATAAATGAAATCTTAATTTTTTTATTCTCTATAATTTTTGTCATATTCATTTTTTCCGTAAACCAAATATTTTTTGAGTAAATGATTAAAACCCTAATAATAACATAAAATTGATTATAGGGCCAGAATCGGTTGATCAGGGAACTTTTTTGTCTATGAATGAAATCTTTTTTGTATTCTCTATAATTGTTGTTGTATTCATTTTTTCTACATTCCGACTATCTTTTGAGTAAATGAAAGGTTTATATTAAAATTAGGTGGACACTGTACCACAGCCTCCCCTTTTTTTAGTCCGATTTGCTCCAAAAACAATAGAGATCTTATTCTAGGACTACATAATAAACTGTTTAAATTTCAGCTTTCTAGCTTCAACCGTTTTGTCGGAATCTTGATCACAGACAGACGGACGGACTTCCATATTTCGAATCAACATCATACGGGTATAAAAACTACGCCAATGACTTAAAACTTAACATCTATTTACAAATCTATGGGAATGCCTATACTCGTACCTTTGTCTTCTACCTTCTCCTACGAGTTATTATGTTTAATTTATAATATCAATCCATTTAAGATTAAAACGATGTAAAGTACATAATTTCAAATCCATGTTAATACCCTGAAGTCAGGTAGGATTCAATTTTAGGATCGTATACTATCTGTCTCCGTATTTGTCAAGTTACTATGCTATCAAAGTAAAAAACACCTGTGCATCTTTTGAAATGCCAAGTAGACACTATATTCTTTCAGTGCTTTAGAAATTTTCATATAAAATCACAACTTAAAGCCCGTTCACTAATGCAGGTAATATCGTACGGTCTTTAGCCTATGGCTTAAGAATGACGTCACTAATGTCTTAATAAAAAATAATAGTTAAAATCATACAAAATACATGTATCGTCTCAATTAAAGCTTTTGCCTATTCGCTTGAAGTACAGTAGGAGAATATTGAAATTTTTTGCTGAACTAGCAAAAATATGTGTCAAAGATTCTAGTATAGGGTATAGGCGATAGTTGGCTTTTATAGAGTTAACACTTTCGATTTGTCAATGACTGCTTAAATATCTCTTTATTTTACCGATTTTAAGAAACACTATTAATATTTAGTATTTTTATAACCATGTCGGTGATTTGTTGTTATTCTTTGGTGTTAATTTTAAAATATTTTCTCTTTACTACACATTAAATTAAAACAAAACGCACATACCTTATCTTCATCGATTACTAAGTCAGACATTGAATTATCGGCTTGTCGTTCTGCTATGGCACTGTCAAAATTTTCCGGATAATATAATGACTTATTTAAATTGGCTGATGTTTCTTGTGTTTCCGTATGTAAATAGTCATCGTTACTCTTTTTTAATAGCGATTTACGTTTTTTATCTTTAAATGACGATGTCGTTATATAATCCATTAAACTATAGTCATACTCTTTACTTGAAATTCGAGGTCTTTTCGTTGGCATTTGTTGTCCGCCGTGATTTATTGACGGTTCAGCACTGACATCAGCTAACCCTCGTACTTTCAACAATTGTGCCACCCTCAATAATGGTTCTATTTGTTCTTGACTTACATTTATTTCACCTTTGTACATAAATTCAACAACTTTTTCCAATTCGGGCCATCGGACATCTTGCATAATTACGATTGGATGTTGGCATGGATTGTCAAAAAATAATGTTTGAAAATATGGACTGCATGCCGATAAGACTATTTTGTGAGCTTTAACGGAAAATCCATCACATGATAATGTTACATCGACAAATTGTTCATCTTGTAGTAGTTGTGCAAAAACCGACGTTAAATTAGATTGATAGTTATTCCAACGTAGACAAAATGCTTGAGGAATACTGAATTCAGAAGAATCGTCATTACTTAGATGGCTCGATTCTAATGGTTCTATTGATTGATCAATTGTTTTCGGCTCCTTTGTTGGTGGAGGTGTAGCGGACATAGTTAAATTTCTGCAAAGAAACAAAAATTAAATTAGCTTTATTTAAATATTCTATTTAAATTATATTAATCATTAATTTATTCTATATGTAATGTTACAGATACGTCTCAGAGGTTCCTTTGCGGACAAATTCACTCATTCCCACATGGCCATACAAGTTTTTTAATTTTATTATTTTTTCTCCCACTTAAATAATGAATCTATTCAGAAATGTATTTTGACATATTTTTGTTATACCAAGCTCCATATGCAGATCAGTGTAGAGTTATTAATCTTGAAGTGCTGTCTTTTAGAAGGAAATATGGTTCTCCTTTGATTTGATCGATGCTCCGAACCTGTTGTTCAGGTATTATTTGAATGTTCCTATTCATGAGTCTAATAAGACTGATCTTTGACTTTATTATTGTATTATGTGGGATCTTGTGCCAGGCACTGAGCATGTTGATTAACACCGTTTCATAGTAAAATGGAACAAACTATAGTGTTATTTAAGAATGGCAGGTTAAACCAATCGAAACAGCACAACAACAAATAAATTGTCGATGATTGTTCAATATACTTTCAAGATATTTCATAATGTATGTCGTTTTTTTGGAATGAAAAAAAAAAAAAAAAGTAATCGATTAAATTGCAACTGGCTTTTCTCACTTTTAAATTGAAAATTAACCCCAAATTTGTGGCCACAATGTGGCATTAAGTGGGTGTTGCATATGCATGTGGAAATGGTTGAAGACCATAGATAATATAGAGCTATTGCATTGTATGAGGTTTTGATGTTTTTCGGTTGCATTTATGCAAAACAGTGATTTTTACACTTTAATTATTTCGAAAAATTCACATAATAATCACACAATTGTGGTTTTGTTTCTGTTATTTAATTTGTTCGGTCAAAAAATTTAATTAATATCAAATTAGGTAGTGATAAAGGCTACAAAAAAAATTAAGATTTACAAATTGGTACAGGGTATGTATTATTAATCGGGTGACTATTTAGAACATTAACAACATTCCGAAATTAACCGTATATACACTTTTGTACCAAGTAAATTCATTAATTAGCAACAAAATTGGATCGTTCTTTATAATAATCAACACATATACATATTTATATACATGTAGAGGTACCTACTAATCATTCTGTTCTTCTTTAAACTACGTCACATAGTTCATTATACATAATTTCACAGAATTATATTAGTTCAATGAGTTTAGAATATTGTAAAGACTTTGTTTTTGGGAATATATGCATAGTGATCAATGTATTCCGGAAACAGTCATAAATGTTGAATAGTACCATAGTACCGAATAATTTACTGTTTAGTTAGATCAAATAACAAATATTTATATATAATTTGTATTCGTTGCTGAACTAGGGGTACACCATAAATAGGAACACCTAATTATTCAATTAAAACATCATATTCATAGAAATGTCCGGGTAACTTTAGTAGCACATCAGAAATTAATTAATCTACACATTTATATTGAGTTATGTAGAGCAGTAATTCTCAATCGGTAGCCCATGGATTTGTATTATTATTATTATCGTAGGACATTGAGAAAAAAAACCAATCACATTTCGGTGGAACTCCGTTAGCTGCACAAAATACATGAATTGAAACAATCAATCAAATAATGAATAAAAAAATGGACTATTCTGATGAGAAAAAAAAGATTAGAAGTATTTAAATAGGTAAATCCGTTCTTGTTTTTATGATTACTTACATATTATTACAAAATTGTTCTCTATCTCATCTCACAACTCCTAAATTTCTATTTAAGAAGTAATAGTAATAGTTAGTACTCTCACAAATTCTGCAATTTCCACATTGTTATTATTCCAGAACTTTTTGAATTGTCCAATTAAAAAAAAAAGTCTATACCTACATGCTGGAAAATATCTAGCACTACATAGACGCATATATGATACATAATTGATTCATATAGAAATTTAATGAAATTGGCTGTTCCGCGAAATAGAGAATCCTTTGGTACCGCTGCTATAGAGCACATAAACTCACTTCCTTTTAAGTTATGCAATTCCATCAGAAACACAAAAGCATTTATGAACATTTTGTCCACATACACGAGAAACATGCAGAAACAACGTAATGCAATAAATTCATCAATAGCCAAGCTAAACAACTGAATCTTTGTGAACTACATATGTACATTGAATGTATATATATTTACATATAAATACATACACATACATAGATATAAGTATATATATATATATATGTATATATATTTGTATTAAGCTTTATATCTGAAAACCAAAGTTAAATCTATGCAGAATCAATCAATCGTATTTCGACTGAAGTTTATAATTTTATTTGGACTCTAGAGATTGACCAAATGTAAACTAATATAAATTGATTTTTAGTTTTATAATGTAAGAAAAAAATTCAGAGATTTTTGAAGCAGCTATGTATTTTTGAAATTATATATGCTCCTCATCTGCATATGTAGATCTACAATTGATGGAAAAGTACTAGAATTAAAAAGTAAACTAAAATTTTATGACAATTCTGAGATCTAAAACACCATTTTTAGTAAGGATAATGATTATGGTTTTGGATACTACAAAAGTTATCCGGCACGTAGACCACAGGGTACCAAAACCATGCTCCTTAGTTCTAGAACTTCTTTCAGACGTTATCAGACATTTACCAAGCTCAAAGAGGAATGAAGATTTTATGTCTTAATGGAATTCGCGCAGGACACTCTCGAAATTCAATAATTGACTGTTTATATCTCGTCACACTTTTCGTAGTGTGGATCATTTTGTATGCCAATAGACTTAAGGTGCTTGTTTAGTTTATCTAATGATCCCTGAGGATTCCTGTAGATTGTTTTGAGAGAGACTTAGGATTTTTGCTTTTGCAGTTGAAGGCATCATTAGAAACGATTTTACTTGGTCGTACAGTAAGGAGCTAAATTAGGAAGTAATTATTTTCAAATTATTCTCACAACCATTTTTTTTTTGTATTTGTTCTTTGTTCAGAATTCACATTGATTTGACTTGCATTTGACATTTTTGAATTCTCTAGCAGGAGTTCTGAGAGAATATTTCATTTATATAAAAAGTCAAATCTTCCATCTAGTACAAACCATATTCAACAAAAAAAAAAATTGCATAAAAGAGAACAATCGAAACTGTGAATAACTTCTTTTACGTGAAACAAAGAACCGTTCAACAGTCAAATACGACAATTCACCAACATCCATAAACTAGCTGTTGCATGGTTCTGCACGAACCGTAAAGCTATAGCTATTTTGTGGAAATTTTGTCAAAGATGCTACATCTATAAAGACATCTAACGTACCTCTATATTAACATGTAACTAATATTACTAAGAAATCTACTTGTTACGTTTATCATTTAACTAGAAAATTATCTTTACACAGTCCATATTCTATGTAATTGCATAAACATGAATATAACAAGATAATTTTCATTTGAATAATCTTAAGTCTCAAGAGAACACAATGAGTAATTTTGTGAGTACCTAACTAAATTAATTTATAGTATGTACATTGTACAACTGTATTGTAGATACTATTTGACATAATGTCAATTAATGTTTTCATTTTGAATGCAGTAGTTAATTGAATTTTTAAACGGATCCTACAAAGTTTCGTACATATTAAAAAAAAAACTGTCAGTGCACACAGAGACTAAAATTACAAGGAAGCCTAATATAATTCATTTTAATTTTGTTATTTTCAATTTCCTACGTAGAATATTTCAACACCAAATTTAGTAAAATGTTAGTAAGTAAAAAGAAAAATAAAAAAAAAAATGTAATGCAAATTTATTTGCAATCCTAGTGTTTGTAAATTTTAGTAAACTCTGGAGCACAATAAATTGTATACCAAAAATTTTCTATAGTAGATATCGCTGTAAAGTAAACTATGCAAAAAATGACATCCAAATAGAGTTCAGCATAAAAAGAATTGGTGGGTTTGCCTATGTTATCATCGTCAATTGACCTTTCCAATTTCTTTTAATATTAATACATCAAAGTAAATTCAAAACTACAATTAACATAATATTATTATTAAGTACACCCATCCCTCGATTTGCACGATAGATACGTTCCGCAGAGGATTGGAATTAAATTCTAAGAATATTAGTAAATTTCGTAGATGCATTCATAATAACCGTGTAAAATGAGACATGGATTGTGTGGAAAAATGGAGATTGGTTCCACTGAATATGTAATAAAATATATTTCTTATTATAAATGCAAAATTTCCCTTTCTCTAAGTAAATCTTTTATTTACAAACAAAATGGCCAACGTCAAAAGGAATAACACAAGGGTGCGGTAGTTTGTGAAATAAGTGCATTTGATGCAAAGTAATTTATTTTGTGAAACGGGTGCGTCCGTAAAGACATAAATACAGATTTTTTTTTCTTTTTAATTTTAAAAACCGTGTTAAAGCGAAACCGTGTAATTCAAGTGCCGTGCAAATTGTGTATATATTTATGTAAGTAATTATTTCATTCGTGATATAAAAAAGTTATACTTAAAAAAAATAGTTAAATTAATTAAAATCTGTTCCCTGTTATAATCTGTTATAATGTGGCGAGCGAATCGAGTAAATATTTTTACACATATTATAGCGAGAACTGCTGAACAGTTAATTTAAATTTAGATCTTTCCGCGGTCCTTTATGTATACATATGTGTAAAAAGCGATAGTTTAGTTTAATAAGATATGATGAAAAATTATGAGAGATTATTTTTTCAAAAGTATGTATATTAATTGCTTCACTTTTAAATACTATGGGGGTGATTTCAGCTTTTTATTTATGGTTAATATATACATATACAATACATAAGTATATATACATTTTAGACTATTATTAATGTGATCCGTCAAAACAACCGCGTCAAAAAGACCTGCCGACGAAACACCTAACCCCTTTTCCAAATTATATAAAACAGTGGATTATTTTGATGGGGCTATTTTGACCGAGCTGTTTTTATGAATCTATTTTAGCTGGATTGTCGGTGGGCTATTTTGTCAGGACAGTCACTTTTTCAGGACTGTTTTGTGTCAGAGCTATTTTAGCATTAATTTCAAAGTTATATTCTTGGCTGAAGTTTATTTAGACCAAAATGTTCAAAAATATGTTTCTGGCTAAAGTTTAAAAGTTCGTTTCTACCTACCTAAAAGCATTTTTATAAATTTCCAATATTGATAAACGTGATGTAATTTCCATTAATAATTTATTGATGTTCTTATTTTTAGATTTTATGTAATTGGACAGAAAGGTAATAACTTACCATACAATAAGTAATTTCCCTTAAATTGTAATTAAAAGACGCAATTAAATGCTATGTAAAGAAAAATATTTTAATTCGATAATCAATAATAATATCAAAGAAGTAGGAAAGGAGTGCCGTAATAAACTCAATGGAAATTGTTTATTTTAGTACGGCATATAATATAATTTTGATGATTTTATATCTGGTATCAATAACGTCTTGTTTAATATTCAGAAAAGTGAATAAATTTATCGTATCGTGTCTAGTTTTTGCTCTTATTCAGCAAGATACCGAAGTGGATATGGATTCGATTACTAATTGAGTCATATAATTATGAAGTATTTTGAAATTTGATCGATGCAACTACCAGTTTAAGCTTCTCTCGAGCAAATTAATATTCGCTTCTGTTAATTGTTTTAAATCATTATTGATTGCCGTTTGTCGATTCAAAGAGATATTTCAAAGTCCCCGTAGTGAGTTCATTGATTTTTTTATCGCACATGTGTGATTTCAAACGGGACGAAAAAATACAGAAAACCGTTTTTGGGAATTTGAATCTTAGTCACTTTTCCATAATCGCAACTTCATTTAAACATATTATAATAAGGAATAAAAATTGGTAATTGATTACTAAACTCCCATATCAAGTCATTTAATTAATTGATAATTTCATTCTACATTATTAATAGAATATTAGTCTATCGTAAATATTTCATTACGGGACCGATTTTAAGGTGGAATCCGAACCACTGCGTTTCAGGTCAAACATCGGCCTCAAATAATCCAATGGCCCCAATGAAATGCTTAATTCAAGAAAAACCACTTAGGAAATTTTTGTCGAGACCGCGATTGGAACCCGGAACCTGCCGTACGGTAATCATCAGCAGTTATAACTACTAATCCACAGGTATTATTAATCATCATCATCATCAGGCTTTTATTGTTCTACGAGAGAGCATAGCCCATCCACAAATAGCTGGCATCGCATTCTGTTCGTTGCCAAACCGTTCCTTTAAGCGATTACGGTACGGCGCCACGTTTGTCTAGGTCGTCCTCTTTTACAAGCACCTTCGGAATTCTACTCCAGCGCTTCGCGTGCAATATCATCCCTAGGTTTTCGAATTGTATGTCTGATCCATTTCCATTTTCTTTGACGATATCATTAATAATAATGCTTAATTTCTAACTTCAAATTTTAAGAAATATCCTAAAGTTGGATGAATTACTTTTTGCTTTAAATTGGAATAAAAGTTCTTGTAAAAAGCTTACATATTGTCCTTTTGTGTAGAACACTCACCTACACTTTAATAACTAAAAATGTCGATAAACTAATTGCAAAAAAAAAATTTAGACATTGGTAACAGAAATTTCAATTCCAATCGAAGTCCTAATTCACCCAGACCTCGTTGCAATTCTATATATCTATCCTTGCTGCCTGCAGCAACAAATAGAAAGATAGAATTTGATTTTTTCGAAGTGTTTAGCGCCTATATATCTAGAAAATATACAAAAAAAAAATATCTATACACAAATTTGTTTCAAATGAATGATATGCGTTCAACCAAAAAATCGCCTCAGCGCATTCACAATTTTATTTCCAGCAAATCTATTGATGGATTTTCCCTTTTTTTAAATCAGATTTTATACATTTTCAAGTGCAAAATGGCGGTTATTCGAGTGGTTTGTATGAAATGTGCGTGAGATTTTAAATGGAAATTTTTGTATTGAACCTAAAGAGATTTTCTGTAAGTATATAATACTCTGAAAATTCATTTGTGTATATATGTATGTATATATATAATGTATAACTACATGCATAGAAATTACATAATATGGTACCTACATATATACAGATACACATATACAGTGTACATTGTACATTGTAAATTGTACGTGTACATTCATATTTATTAATTTTGCAGAAAACATTTTCTATTTAGTATAATAAATGGAAACGGGATGTAAATACGTTGGTACTTATTTTAGTAAATATACCTATCATCATATACATACATATAAGTAATATAGATTTGCATACAAAATGTACATTTCCTCTTACTATAAATTATAACTATAGAAAATAACAATAATAATAACAGTTCTATACTTTGTTATTATAATTGGTGTATTGTTATTTATTATTAATGAAAATAAAACCCTCTATTTTCTACAATACCCTTTTCTAAGAGGATGTCCCATGGAGTTAATAAAATGGTTTTGATTTTCATTTTTTTTTTTTTAAATAAACAATTACCATTTTGAACACCCATCTGTTACCATAAATTTGTTTAAAACATTTTTATACCGAAAGTGGCAATAACTATATGGAGACGGAGACTTAGAGGGTTACCACATCAAGTACAATCACTTAAAATGTGTAAGTAGAATTATTGAAACCGCTATAGAAAATGACAAGTATACTTTATAGGTTATAATGTATGTAGGTTGTAAAGGATTAGAAAATATAGTATCTGGAACAATAAATTTAATTATATACCTGTATGTATAGTAATTTTTATTGCACAATTGAAAAAAGTCTCAGTTTTATAGGTGTTTCAAAAACGTCTACGTCTAATTAACGAAAATTTAAAGAATGATCAAATATTTTTGTTCTTAGAACATCAACATTTGGTTATAAAACTAGGTTAAATGCCTACTTATCAGTTATAGCCGCCAAAATGGAATTAATATCCTAATCCTGTAGTGGAAGTATGTAACATCGTCGCGACGATCGTCTATTTATCGTCGATGTGGTAGTATGTAAGCATTATCGCCAGACGATCGTGTCGCCATTTCGACGATTGTTTATTGTTGGTCGTGTGTATGACATTTGGTTTTTGTTCATGTAAATAATTATAATCATGTAAATAATATTTTTAATTATATTTTTCTTTTATTTTAACTTATATAAATAATATTATACTGCACTTTTTTAATTATTTAATTTTTTTTCTTTTTTTAAAGTTCTTCAAAAAATTTCAATTCTAGGGCAAAAATTACAA
>JANSTT010016758.1:0-20114 GCA_026745375.1 Platyura marginata | reverse complement strand
ATATTGACCCTGGCTTTGCTTTAATTTTAAACAATAATAATATACGACCATAAAAATTGTGGCTGGTTTTTGCTTCTGCATATATAGCCTTTTAGTAACTTATTGAAAAAAAAAATTCAAAGGCGCCAAACATTCCTCGCACACACAAAAAAAAAACCACGAGCCGGCCCTGCATACATATATGGTGTATGCATGTGTATGGCTGTACCTACATACATATATGTATAGAGACAGGGAGTTTAGATAGATAGGAACATTTTATCTAGAGGTAGGTACTACATAACCCTCAACTAAACCAGTGTGTTGATTCATGTTAATAATTATTACGGTTTATTACTAGACAGAACCATGTTGAGTGGTCTTTATGGCCTTATGCTTGATTGTATTTTGTTGTTTTATGCAATGATATACACACGAAACCATATACTAACACGTATACATACGTACGTTGGGCATCCTGGACAGGTTTTGTTTGAAATTAGAAGTTATTTGAACTTAAACCATACTGAAAATATGATTTAGAGCCAACCATATTGGCAGAATGGGGTATATATAGATATATTCCTAAACATCCCTATACATACATATACATATATACATATACATATACATATATACATGTATATATCATATTTGGTCAGAAACTGTTTTGCCTTTTGAACTTTCATCATATACCTTGTATACATATATAGGTATTTAAAGAATTTCGGTACACTAAAAGCCTTGAATCGAACAATTAGGGGATCCACAAGATTTACGTTAGGCATCCACTGAAGAGGAAAATGTAAATTGAAGATTCAAGCATATTTTAGACTTTGTACTATGTATATCATAATAGTATATACCTATGACTTTATACCTCTTAAATGAACCAAGAAACTTTTGAATTTTGTAAAATGTAAAAAAATAATAATTGCGGATCAAAATCCCCATTTGCTTTTGATGAAAAAATCAAAGTTAAATTTCATAATTTCATAATTTAATGTCTGGCCCACCACAAAAAATAGATTCGTCAAAATGTCCGTTGATTTTAAAGCTTTTGGTGAAGCTTTAAACGTGACATTTAGTTGTTCGATATTCTTTTTTGGATCGTTTATTTCTGTTATAAATTACACAATGCATAGCACACATACAAATTACGAATAAATTCATTGTCTAATACAAATTTGTTTAGCAACACTGATTGCTATATATATATATATATGTATATTGTATTGTATTTACTCATATAACATACAAGTTACAAGTTATTTTTCAAATAATCAGCCAAGCAAAGCATGTCTTCAAAAAACATTGACATGGCCTACAAACTCACCATCATTATATTAACACAAACCGATAAACATCATAATAGGATATTTGAGTCAATATGTTTTTCGGAAAGGAGATAAAAACATGAATTTCAAAATTTCTGTTAAAAGGGATAATATTCGTTGACTCTTTCAATATATATGTATATATATATATATATACGAGTCGAGCATCCTACATTATAACTAACAATTCATTCAGACTATAGCCACCTACTCGTAAAATACTTGTCTTTATTTTTACTCTATAAAAAAGGTTTTAATAGCAATGTTCTTCCGATTTTATTGCTTGACTGCCTTTTTTCATCCTAATAAAGTTGTTCAAAGAGCTTTTTGTCTGTTTTGCTAATCGATTTGATTATATCAAATTAAACAATTCTCTATATAAAATAAAGATTTTTTTTTTCCCTGTCTTTTTGACTTAAACATGCCCCTTCAGTTATCGACCGGAAATCGTTCAATGGGTGTGTAATGTTATTATTATTATGATTTGAAATAAATTATTTCAAAATTTGGAAAATTGTGTGGTTTTTGGGGGCTAAAATAAGCTTTACCTATTTATAGCATTTCAACAGATTAACTCCAAATAGACTTTTGGTCAATTCATAAAAATTGGTTACATTTTTAGCGTAAAAGTTTAAACGATTCCTATAAATAGTTTGAAGATATTTAAAAATTAGCCTTTTTAGGATGCCTCTATGTTAAGTTCAGTGTTGTTTAGCTTTTAAATTATGGTAGGATAATTTAAAAGAAGAAAATGTTGCTCCAGCGATTAAAATGTTTTTTTTAAAAAAAATTGGCAAGCACTTCCAAAAACGCATAAAATGTGCTTAGTTTCAATGTTATTTAGAGTTATAAGATGAAAACTATAGAAGCTGGATGAAAACTGTGTAGGTATGGATAGTTTGTATGTAAGTATTATGATAACACATCAAAATAAAAAAAGAAAAAAAAAACATCAAAGAGACACTTTTCGAGAAAAATTAGTTTTTCTTAAATAAAAATTTGTATTTTCGATATTTCTTTGACTCAAAAATTATGCATTCCAGAATTCCAAAATTATGCATTCCAAAAGATAATATGGAATTTTTAATAGGTTCTTTTAAGCTTAAAATGATGAAAATCAATTAATGTTTGCAGAAGATATAAGAATTTTAGTAAATCATTGCATTTTTCTGAACGAAAATTTTCATTTCACTAAAACCTAAGCAACAGTAAATTTTCGAACATTCATCTAATGGATATTTTGTTCATAATATTAACTTTTCTATACGTCCTACTTCTAAATTAAGAATTATAGGTAAATGTAAAATAATGGGATTAAATTATTTAAATTCTAAATTTTTATTCTAAAGAACAAAGAAAAAAGGCTGCTATGTAAATCTACACGGTTCTACACTAAGCTAACCTTCCACAGTCATCTCTATCCTTTCCCCACGCTACCCCCGACCCTTCTCCTACCCTTTACCCACGATTCCCCCACCCTTTTTCAATTACATATAAGAATTGTGAGAAAATGGCTATTTTATAATAATTTAATATGGCGGCCCCTATAAGAAGGGTTAAAAGTGGATCAAAAATGCTAACTTCCTTTATGCAACAAAAAAAAAACAAAAATCAATAACCAAACCACCCATACTTCATATTTCATATACAGCAGTGGAAGCAAAATGTTTTTATGAGTTAAATAAAGTACACTTAATTAATTTACACGCATGATAACTCAAAACAATAGTCGATTTCATTTTTGTTTCTTTTCCATTTCTCTTTTGTACATATTAATTTTCAGGTTTTCACCCTACGGTAATTAAAACGATAAATAAGTACCTTTTTCCTTTTTGGATAATTTCAAATACATTGTTATGTAATGTTTATGGTCGACATAATAATGTGAAGGTGACCTGACGATAAAACAAAGGTCAAACGATGACGCTAATAGATAATTTTTCAACCAAATTTCAAAATAAATGGCAAATAATAATTGGAAACTTTTTCAACGGTTCCCATTTACCGGTTCAATTGGTATTTTTATTTTTAAACAATGCAAATCGTCAAACTGTAAAAATCAGCAAATCAGAATTTATGCACACAACACGAATTTGTGAAATTTTTATCATATAAAGTAAATTTAGAATTTTTCATTATTTTTGTGAAAAAATTATTCTTAAAATATGTAGGTAAATAAGATTATTTGCACTTACTTAATCTATTTTCTTTGGTAGACCAATTATGTAATCCAAATTTGAGTGAAATAAGTATTTTGACAAAGTCTTTTATGCTTTTATTAAATTTCTGTTTTTGTTTGATTAACTGTACCTGTACAAGTGTACAGTACACTATTTATTTAGAATAATCTCACTATAACAACACAATATTACAATATTAATTAACTGGAGTTACATGCAATTATTTCAAAATTTTTTATTGTATTACTTTTCAATTAAACTTTCACTGTCTCCAGCCATTCGCGATGTAAACAATTAACCAAATCAATTTCTCTTCTCTTTTTAAACATTAACCTGTTTCGTTAATTTTTTGTTTTAATATGGGGTTGTGCACCTTTTTTTTGGTCGCTGCTATTTTATTGAACTAAACTCACCCATATTATTTCTCCTCTAATTGTCAATGTTGCCCTTCCATAATAATACAAAATATTGGTAATAACAATTAAAAAACAATTGCATTCAACGATTCTGGCTAAGTCGTTTATATTAAATTGGAGAAATAACTATTTTTTTGAATTTTGCGTACAAATTATTATTATACATATTTTTATTAAGATACATATGTACATATAAACATAATATGTCAACCAATTAGATTGAAAAGTTTAAATACACAACAATCTCTAGATTTTTGCTAAATTTATTGATTGCCCTGAGATCAATTTTTTGTCGAAAATGTAATTTTTGTTTGTTTGTTTCTTTCAATTCTTACAATACAACTTATCCATATTGTATTTGAGAGAATGAAAAAAATCATAATTTTTAAAATGAAAATTATTTTTCCGAATAGAAGACCCATCTGAATATTAAGACCTAGTATGAATATGAAGGCCTAGTATGAATATGAAGGCCTAGTATGAACCCTAGTATGTAACAAATTAAGATAAATAAAGATGGCTTCAAACTTTTTATGAGCCTTTGTAAATATGACCACTCCATCGGTCATTATTGTTTAGTTTTTTCGAATACAAGATCCTGAGCCTTTTATTCGAATAATAGGCAGACTCTAGGCCTTCTATTCGAGTACCTTTTTTTCCGAGGTAAAACTGTAGCCAAAATTAGAACAATGTTTATTGACAATATTGAAATTTTTTACTTAATCGGGATGAATTGTTGTTATTCCCGTTCTTTAGGAAAAAAATTTTAATTGAAAAATTTGAACCTCCCAAACACCATAAACGAGATTTTTACAGTTCTAACTTTGAGAATAATGAAAATAATTTGCTCACTTCACTTGTAAATTTTATTGCAAAAATTGATTATTCAAATCCCCGGTCCAAAATGTGAATTCTATTTAAATCCTTTTACGCCTAACGTATGGACGCGAAAATTCATTTTCACACAATAAAATACATTGTATAAGTATATGTATGTATGTACACATTTTTATCCAACATACAATAAGAACTTAATTAAAATAAAATTTATACTTAATTTAATTTATCTGTACAACCACATTGCTAATTCATACCTCGTATTATACGGAAAATTCAATTTTGTTTATAATACCAAATTTTCCCTTTTTTTCATTTTACGTATACCTACCTACATACATACATACATATATACTCGTACAATACAATATTATATACGAAGCCTATGTATATTTACTGTAAAGCTGGAAAATCCTTTTTTTAATACTCGGTAATCTCTGCTGATATGTTCAAAAATGTTGACCAAAGTATAAAGTATTAAGTATAAATATCTTATATGTACCGAATATAGTATTTTTATGTTACGAGTAACTAGTTATATACAATTTGTTGTCATTTGAAGCTTTTATTTAATTCTGAAAGAGCAATATTTATGTAATTTTCATAATTTCCCTTAATGCGTTTTCCGAGCTAGTAGAACAACAAAAAAGAAACGAGGAAAAAAAAAAAAAACTCTAATTTATGGATTATTCAGATGGTTGCGCAATAAATCTGAAGTAAAAATAATAAATTACAATTCGGCAAAAAATTGTCGTTCCATAGGCAAAAAATATTGAAAATGACAAAATAATGTTTCGAAAAGACGAAAAGCGTATATATATGTATATGTAGATATGTGTATGTATGTATATAAGCGAACATAAGAGTATAAACATAAACTTTCTAGACTTCCTTCAAATAAATTATAATTTGATGAGACATTGTTTCAGAAAAAAGTACAAACAGAAAACATCAATAAGGTTTTGTTGTAGTAAATTGGTCGTGAAAATTACGGTGTGTCGCATATTGTGATGGTGGATTTTGATGGATTCCTCATATGAATGTTGTCAGCACTCAGTCGATCATTCTTATTGTGAAGTCATTTCGTTTATCATGAATTTTTGCGGTTTGGAAAATAAATAGATTAGGTGTATTATATTGTGTAGGATAGTAGGATAGAGGTAGGGTTTCTTTCTTGTGCCGCTGAACCATTAAATAGATTACATAGATTCCTATATATACATATGTATAAATATATAGTAAAATGTAATGGTATTGAAATGGGTTTTAAATTCTAAAAAAAAAGAAAACATCACTCCACACATATATACATACATACATAGAACAAAGATAACAAAAGTTATTGTGTCGTTACCTTCTTGTTATTGATGAGATTATTCAATATAGCGAGACTCTTATGTAACATTATTTATAAAGTTTACATAAACTACTGACATTTCCGGAAGGATTTTGTTTTACGTTGCATCTCATGGGATCAATTCTAGTTTAGCTAACAAACAAAGGTACATTGCTACATGGCTACATCTTTCAACCGTTTATATTGTCATGTTGTATTGTAGACTTTTGTTAAGTTAATTCTACAATGTACGTACATGCATAAGTATGTGTATCTAGGTGTACATATGGAGCATACATATATGTATGTAGAGGTATTGTAAACGTTTAAATTGAATGCTTTATTATTAAATTCATCTCATAGCACATCAGACCCTGTTAAATTAATTCATTTAGACTTACATCAGGATATTTACTCATAAAATTTAGAAAAGATAGAATAATGCGGGCATGTTGCCCATGATAGAAAAAAATTTGTTTTTATTTGGAGAAAAATAGAAAATACTCGAGCTTTAATATTTGAGCTTTGAAAATGATTTAAAACTAAATTTTAGTAAAAAAAAAGGCTGATAATTAAAAAATAATAATTTATGAAGGGACCTATAAGTGTTAACGAAGGGTCAAAAATGTTTACTGCTTATTATGCAGTACAACAAATTTTAATTTTTTTTTTCTATAATTTTTTTGATATTCGTTCATTTAGTGGGAGAAAAATCGAAAAAACACGTTTTTTACAAAACATTTGTATAGAAGGGGTTCGAAGGTGTGATAAGTTGCAATTACAGGCGACTCACGTACTTAAAACACTGACAATTTTAAGACTCTAGCTAAACGTTCTCTTGATGAAGTTTTATGAAACGTGCAGAAAACACGAAATGTTTATTTTTTTAAAAAAATTACTGAAACGTAAACCGAAAGCTTCCCCATATCATATAGACCTTTCGGAAACAAAAATCGCAAGGACTCATAATTGGCTTATAGCCTATTTTTCTGTTATGATTCTACCAATATAGAAAGTTTATAGAGATTGGAACCATTTTCAATTTCAAACTCCATTTGCTTACAAAAATGTTTTGTTTTATTTTTAAAATATTTTTAAAAGGTTTTATTCATGATGTAAATTATAAAAAGTTTAAATTTTGCATCATATTGATCAAATATGGAACGTTTCTTTCCTGTTTGACAAAAATGAAATACATATAATCACCATGCCAACATACAATTTTCATGCATGAATAAAAATTTGTCTGACATATTTTTATATTGGAGCTTGACTAAATGAACAAAGTCCTTTTTCTATTTAGAATATTTTATGCACTACGAACAAAAAGGAATTGTTTTGTAATAGTACTTAATTAGTTCATTTTATATACTAACTATTTCAACTTTAAAAATAAATTATAAATTAATTTCAAATATTAATTTGTCACACAAAGTTTAAATTTAATAAATTCACCCTCAGCAGTAATCATTAACAGATTATCCTATCATTACTTACATATATAGGATATGTAGGTACAATGTACATATTTCTAGATTATTTTACGCTTTCCATATACATATGTATATATATATATATATATATATATGTTTCTGTAATCTCACTATATACAAGTATAGGTATATTATATATGTATATGTATATGTATATAAGTGTATGTGTAATGTCAATACAATGAATAATTTTAAGTCATTTTAACTGTTTAAATTATAGCAACTTTTCGTAAAATAAACACAATTATTCACATGTTTGTGTTTCCGTTTCTAATTCTAAATTATAATAGGTTCTCTCTCTGTGTGCTTACATTCTATTTACATAATAATGGTAAATTGGTTTACAGAAAAGTTCGTCTTTCTAATTTAACTTTAGTATTATGCAAACCAGATGTATAAACACACTTACTTTTCCATAGTGTAAACACATGA
The DNA here is from genome assembly GCA_026745375.1 of Platyura marginata. Taxonomy (NCBI): domain Eukaryota; kingdom Metazoa; phylum Arthropoda; class Insecta; order Diptera; family Keroplatidae; genus Platyura; species Platyura marginata. Next base: position 12,104 of record JANSTT010016758.1, on the reverse strand, counting down.
CAAATTTTGTTATTGAGTTAAAGAGCCATTTACACTACGCTGAACTTATTTGTTAGATGAGATAATCTTTTTATTTTAGAGGTACATAAAATCCATAAACATGAATATTATGTGTGTGTGTCTGTGTGTGTGTAACATAATAAATATATAAGGAGTTGTATTTCATGTAGATGCTTTAATTTTGAAATATAAAATTTTAAAAATATTTAAAAGGAATGAAAAAAGTTTGACAATTCAAGCTGTCTCCAGTAAAAAAGTAAACAATAATTATGCAGAAATTATAGCCAAGACATGCAAGTTTTTCACTAAAGATTTTCAAATTATCACTTATGTAACTATAGAACCGATTTTACAGGCCATACCTTTGAATCTAAATTTTTAACTTTAGTGTACAAAGTATCTCTGAAATTCTTACGATGATCCACGTAACTCTGTTAATTGCTGAAATATATAAACAATGACAATGTTATTTTAAGTCAAATTCGATTTCCAATCTTTTTTGCCTTTTAAATTATTTTCGATTTTCTAACAAAATATCAAGAAAATCATCAATCTAATTGTCCATTGAAGAATTGCCTTGCAGAATTATTGATGATTTTCTCGATATTTTGTTAGAAAACTGGAAAAAAAATTTATAAGGCAAAAAATATGGGAAATAAAATTTACCTTAAATTAAGATTATCTTTAATAAAATATTTGAATAATTAACGGAGATCCGCGTAAGAATTTTAGAGGAAATGTACTACGTCACTGTACGCTTACATTTTGTTTTTCAATTACAGAATTCAGAATTCACTTGAAAGTTACGAAAGTTCCTAATAAATTGTGTAAAAATACAAAAATTATTATGATTCTTATTGATTCAAAATCATTCATTTAATTATTTTTAATATTTTTATATGTAGGTACAGTGTGTCAAATAATAAGATAAATTTATCATAAGATAAAGTTCGAGGTTCAATTCCCCTAACAACAACAAAAATACATTTTTCTAACATACATATGAAATATTTTTAGTTTATTAAAATTATTCACTTTTTTTCGTGATTAACTTTATTTTAACAAGAATATTTTACCCTAGCTTCTCATATATCAATGCAAAAAACTAAATAAATATTAAATATTGTACCTACATATACCTAAGTATATACATAAAATAGATTTTCCACACAAACATAAGTATACATATTTTCTATCAAAGTTTTATACTAAAAAAAAAAAAATAGAAAAAAAAATTTATTTAATAAAGATTGCTAAAATAAAATTTTTGGTTCTTTTACGAAATAAATTTCTAAAAAAACTAACAGAAAAGTAATAATTCATGGCTGTCACAAAGCAAATGATTTATGGAAAACGCGAAAAATGTATTTTTATGTATAGTTTTCCAAAGAAAATAAAATAATGTTATCAAACATGTAAACAGAAAATAGAATTTGTTAGTTTAAGCAATTTGATAAAACTTTGTTCCCATAAAGATTGATTATTATTAATATCACTAATAATGCTGTATAATCACAATGAATCACATTGTTTATGTATGTAATTGTTATGTATGTATAGGTAGAAGATATGTTTATTGTTCAAAACTGCTTAATCTAAATATAAATTATTTAGTTCTGCTATTTTCATCAGTTTCCGAGCAGAATTATATTTTTTGCTCGGTGCACCACCCAAATTTTGTAATATATGAAATTATTTTTTGTCCTTTCGCAACTCATTTATGTCGATTTTCTGCAAAGCTTAAATTATTTTTATTTTTATCTATAAATTGCAAATAGTAATCTTCAAAAACTATATTACAAGATATTTAAAGGTAAACAAGCCCTGTTAGAGGGTTGTATGAGCAGCTGCCCTAAAATCGATCAAGAATTTGTACAAAAATTAATGCTGCAAAGTATGTTCACAAATGCAACGTTCAACAGAGCATGTTCAGAGATTCAGGGATCTTTCTATATGAATACCGCTGACGGTTCGGGTGTTCAAAAAACGTTTTTCATGATTTTGGCATTTTTTTTTAAATTACCACTAACATCATATTAAAAGAACTGATATTAGCAAGGGCTATTTAGGCCGATTATTAATCAAATTCAAGAAAACGTTTGTTTGAACGAATGTCGACGTTGTTCATAGTCAAGTTATAACAATTAGATTATGTTTTAAACTTTTTCAACTATTTCAGCTTGTAAGTTTAGCAAAATCAAAAAAGATCCTTTATTGTCCTGAAAAGAATTTAAGAGAATGAGTCAAAAGCGACTAAAACAAATAATGGACTAGAAATGCTAAACTTAACGTTTCATATAGAGCGCAGCGCTTACGATTATTCCGTAATAATAACTGCAAAAAAAAACATATCAGTTACGCCTGAAGATCCTGTAGGTATATAAATATTCATCCTTTTATAACAATTTTTCTTAATTTCTGAAACTGAAACCAACTCTAATGAGAATTAATTCCAAAACACAAAATCAATCCAATTAAAATAATTTTCTAACAAAAATTCAACCACCCAAAATGTATAAGCAACAACTTTATGCCTACCTTTTTAATTTAATGATGGAAAAACATGAATTTTCTTTTTTCCATCTCTAATTTGAGTTCTGTTTATTATATAATATGTTAACCCAAATAAATGACTTTCAGTTCTCATACTAGACTATTACAGTAAAATTTTGGCGAAAAAGGAAAAGTTTTAGGATTTTCGAAATTTGTTTTTATTTTTGAGGGTATCCGTTTAATTGGCCATTTAGGGTGATACAATAAATTTTCTTTGACTAGAAACGGTTTGTTTTTGTTTCTTTATTCTGCCAATTTCAAATAAATTTATTTTATTTAGGTTTATGCCAAATTTAGGTATACTATTGGTCGATTCCATACGTAATTGTGCGGTTTCGGTATTCGATAATTATTTATCTTAATCTACCACCATATGTATGTATATATACAAATATGTACTCTATATGTACCTACTATATGACCTTTGAATTAACTAATTTATTGATCACTGTACCTACATACATACATACATACGTGTATGTGTATTTTATAATATAAATAATAGTACACTATAGTACACTAGTACTACAGTAGTTGCAATCTCTTCTCTCCGATTATAATTCGTGCATGGATCGTAAATTTTTCCTTATTTAGAAAATACAATTAAATTCAGTGTTGCTTGGAAACAGATGGTGAAATTAATCATTTGTAGGTAATCAGCTGGGAATATCCCCGTTTGGACGTGTTTCTCCATAGAGAAATTGTAACAATTCAAGGTTCTTGTTTTAGTCGCTATTTAGCAATTTGTTATAATAAAACCTGCGATATGTAATTGGTCGGGTGATTGTTATTCATTCATCATTCATCATCACCATTCACCATTCCGTTTATCTTTTCTTATTTCCACAACACAATAAATATCCATTCCTTTTTTATATTTGGTAAAAAACTATACCTAAAATTTCATCTTGAGAAATTAAAAAAAAATACAAAAAACGTAATAAACCCAAAAATCTATATATTGTTGGATTCGTACTCAGTCTCAGCTTGCGAATAGTCTCCAAGATACCGATTTTTTAAAAATCTTTTACTAATATGACATTTTTGAATCTGTTTTTTATGGAAATATCTCACCATATCGATGGACGATCGGCTAAATATTTCTTTTTTTCTAATCCCACCGTCCATTTTCATGACAGCCTTGGCCATTCAAAATTTTCCAACCTTACATTTCATATAAAATGGAGTATATAAGCATTTGTTTGTTAATTAAGGTTAAGGTTAAAATTCTTTCAAACCAATAAAACTTTTTGACTCTAAGAATACTAAATCTATGATGGACGAAGGAAAGTATCCTAGAATTTAAAAATAAAATGTTTTTAATTTAACAAAAATATATAGGAGCTGACAATATAATTTTTAATTAAATTATTCTCTAAAAACTTACTATGCATTTTCAAAATGAATGTAGCGGTGTGCTAAAAATTATTTTATTTGTCAAAATAATTTTTCCCATAAAATTGTCTACATTTTTCATTGAAGCATCTATAATCCACACCTGTTCATCCATATTTTTATGTACACCAGGCAAGTAGAATATTTTTTTAAATCATATTTATGTACATATATGTTTCAAAATCACGTAGTTTGTTGATGAAACATATTTTCACTAGAAAACGGTAATATTCCAAATTTCATACAAACAGTTTCCTGTCTGTGCCATATATTTTGTTCAACAATGTACACTGTACAACAGTACCTATACATACATACATTACATAGGTACATATCTACATATCTACATATATAATATATACAACTAGAAAGTACAGAGGAAATCTGGAAAATTATGTTTCCCAATATGGTGATGCATGTCGGAAAAAAGATTTTTTCTTTATTTATTCATGGCACTATTAACTTTGTTACTATACATAAATATATATATGGAATATGTTTCATGTTTCATGTTTGGTTTTGATGTTTTTTTATATACTTTTTTTTATATGTATTTGACAGTTGCAAAATGTCGCATTAAGTCTTGTATACATTGGCATACAACATGATGTCCCGTTCTTTTATTCTTTTCATTTTTTTTTTATTATATGCTACATTATTACATGTTAAATGAATGAATGACATAAAAAAAAAAAAAAAACGGCGAAATATAACATTTTACAAAATTAACCTTAAGATTTGTACACCCCACCATATGTATACCCACATATACGTATACCTATACATATACATATATTTTAACGAGTATAACGACACCAAAACCAACCTTCTGCAATAAACAAAGCAATTTTCACCCGTTCCAAATAAATTTGAGGAAAACTCAAAATGGAAAAAAAAATTATATTTTTTATTGTAAAGTTTTTTTTTCTATATCTAGATGCTTTCTTAGGGTTAAGAATTTATTTTTCGGGTATACGATATCAATTCAAGGCACGTTCTGTGGGTTTATTTCTTTTCAAAAACTTATGCTTGATTACAACTGGCGAAAAGAGATTTTGCTCACTAAAGTACTGTGATTATTTATTGCAAATTTAATATATTGAAAAAAGTGTTAACATATTTTATATATATATATATATATATATATGTATTGTATATATATATAACTTTCAAAATCTTTGGATTTCTTACCAATTATATTCGATTTCTTTTTGAACAAATTTTATAATATTAAATATTAAAGTGGAATCTAAACCATCCGACCAATCCGGTTAAATCGAAAACGAGATCTTCCACATTTGTACACGCATACTGAACCATTAATCTAACACCCACCCCAATATTTATTGAATATCTCAATATATTATTATAATATTTTACATACCCATTTAATTTATTCCACCTTAAATGTTATTTACTTTATTTAAAAATATTAAAAGAGCCATTAAGACAAATAATGGTACGCATACCGTTCTCGACAAACATCCAGCCAGTGTTAGTGCACCGTAACTCTATAGCGTACCGGTAAACATTTTTTTTTTCACAATCTCCGATCAGGTTTCGGTTTGCCGACGATTTTATTATATTATTGAGATTATCGATTATTGACATTATATCAATAAATAAGAAAATAAAATAAGAACCATGGAGATTATGGATTTTTTTTGTTGACAATTTCTTAATTGAACTGCCCGTATACCATCTGTTGACAAACATTATACCGACATTTCTTATCTAGTATGTGCACAAGAAAAGCTTCTGTTCCTAACCATTATAATTTTGTTTTACATGACTGTAAGCTTTTGTAAGCGAATAAACATTGATTACATCTAGGAGACTGTAAATTTTGATTAGAAAATATTTAAAAAGGATAGCACATTGTTAAGAATACATTAGTCTCCCTTATAAACTGAATAATTTATCACTATGAGTGGAAGGTTGACGACAGGCAGATTTAAATTTTCTTAAGTAATTAAAGAAGAAACTTTTCCATTTAGAATTTATTCCTTAACATGCCTTCTACAATAAAAAAAAAAAAAAAACAAAAAATCATGATAAAAAACTGTCATTGTAAATTACATAGTAAGTTAATTAGATTCTGCATTTAAAAATGGTTGTCAATATGGTTTCAAAGCTACCGGTCCCCGTTATCATCATATAATTTTCTATTGATTTTTAATTTTGATTGAATTGTTTGTGTGTATGGGTGTATGGGTGTGTGTGTGTATGTATGCCTATTATCTTATGTGACAATAAAAGAAATTCATATGTATGTTATTCCAAAAATTAATTTTCCCTCAACAACTTTACAAGTATAAAATGCTTCCTGTTTCCTTTATATCCGCCAGTGAGTGTAAAATTTTCTCATAAAAGCCGAGCACAAACTATGTTATGTATGTCGTTAATACAATTGAATAACAAAAGAAAAGGCTTTTATATGGGAGTTTGAATTAAGTAAGGAAAACTTTGCGCTCTTCTACAAATTTTCTTTTACTTTTTAAGTGTTTCTCTTAATTGAGCCTTTCCGACAAGGTAATTAATTTCGTTTGAATATATGTATGTATGTACTATACATATATACTTAAACACCATATGTATAAACTATATATAACATAATTTCGTTGCTTCGTTTCAGTTTTCCTAACTATTAAGGACTCTTGTTGGATGAATAACTTCACTCCATATACATATCTATACAAAATACAATACGCATACATATACCGACGTTTCTATTGTATATGAAAGCCAAAAACATTATAGATATTTTAGGAAAAGTTTTAATTTGGTTATTTGCGGAAGTTTTTTTTTTTTTGTTTTTTTGTTTTTTTTGTTTGCTTGTATCGGAAGTAATGGTGTTTGGAATTTAAAAATATAAATTATTGGCAGGTCAATCGGCTAACACGATTTATTCGGTAAATAAAACAAAACTCAATTTAAACTCAAAGCAGACAGTCTATTTAGATAATATTACCTTTTTCCTGGTTATTCGGTTGATTAATCGCATAGGAGGATAGGCTGATCAAAGTAGAAATCAGAAAGTTTTTGAAATCGAGTATTGTACTATTGTTATGTATACGGGAATTTATATATTTTTTTATTTTTATGTACCAATTTCAGATCAATTATGTTGTAGTTAATTGATTTTTGTGCTAATATCTACAATATGAATTGTAAGAAACCTTAATTGATAAATTTCGACTATAATCATGCTGTGTTGCATGTAGACTTTCGCTTAATCGTGTGAAGTTTAATTTCAAAACGTAATGGAAGTACATACTGGAGTTGAAAACTAATACCGAGTTTTAAAAAGTTTGAATGTCTATCCAAATAATTTTATTGCATATTTAATTGTCGGTTTTCATTTAGGAGCGGAATCTGTTTTTTTTTTTAATTTTAAACAGAACAGGTGAAAGGGACCCATTTTCTTCTTGTTGACCTAGAAACATTTTTTATAATAAACTCTTGGGTTCATTAAATAATTTGTCTTGATTTCACATTAAATTGTAGTGGTGGGAAAAAGACGGCATTTTGACTTTTAATTACAAACGAAAATAGATTTTTAGGCTAACATATGCCAAAATAAAAATAGAAAATAATCGATTTCGAGAAAAAAAAATCTATTTTCAAGATTTATCAAAATCATTCGAAATTGTATGAAATTTTTAATAATAATTGATGAAAAATACTTAAAAATAAATATAATTTTATTCTAACAAATATTTTATAAAAAAAAAAAAAATTCATGGACTATGGGCAAAGTATGATTTTTTTTTAGTTTTAAGTGATAATTTTTTTCAAAATATGTATTCAAATTCACCAAATTATGATAAAAATTGACTACAAGTCTTATAAAGTTCAAGTAAAATTAGGATAATCACAAAAACTAAAGTAATAATTTTTTTTGTATTTTTTTTTTTTCAAAATCAAAGTTGTAAATTTGTGTTATTTTACGACCAACACAAAATGTGTGTGAAAAAAAAATAATTGCACAAATAATCTCACAAATGAAATTTTTTTTTTCTATTTTTTTGCCACATGGGACTATTTTGCTGAGAACTTTGGCAGATTTTAAAATTGCATCTCTTCGATTTGGCTAAAATTTGGTATTTGGCTTTGTTACGATATTCTATCGAAATGGTTTTTTGGAAATTTTTTTTAAAATAATTTTTACCAATTTATAGATATGATCCGGTATCTTTGTGCCACTTCAAACATGATGTTAAGCAATCTTCTGTACCTCGAAGACCACCGAAGCTATTTTGATGAGATTTTTTAATCTGATAGTTTGATCCTAATACAAAATTAAAGAAATTTAAAATTTTTGAAAAAGTAACGGTTTTGGGGTTTTTTTTAATTTTCTTGAATTTGCATTCACTATTTTCTTCCCACATCAGATAATTTTGATTAGAAAATTCTTTTTCAAAAATTTAATTTTTTTTTAAATTTTGTATGTTAGTACAAAGCTATCAAACAAAACAAAACTCATTAAAATATGGCTTTGGTGGTACTCAAAATAGCCTTAACCTCCAATATACCAATAACTCGATAAAAAACCGAACATTTTAGCCAAATCAGAGAGATATTCCAAATCTGCAAATTGAGTCCCATCAATATAAAAATGTGCAACAAAAACTAAATTCACACTTCCTTAACCCATTACTAATAATAACTTAAAAATCAAATTCAAATCACATAACATTTCCTATTATTTAATTTAATTTTATAATTTAACTATTTTTGTGCAAAATCTAATAGAGGCACAATTCATTCAACTTAACAATACTATTTTAATATACTCGTACTTTGTACATATATTCTACAATGAAAATGTTATTAAACATTTTCTTTATAAAAATCGTCATTAAATTCTAGCATTTTGAGCAAATTTCCTTTTGGAAAATTTATTTTACTAGCGATTTCTTAGACGTTTGATGCATATGTAGCAACCACCGCCAACAAGTAATAACAGTGGAAAACCCAAACCAATGCTAGCAACTATTACAACAAACATTGAAATATGTTCATTTGGCGGCGTTCCATAACCCATTAAAAAAGTCCTGAACATTTTCAAATAGTTTCATTAACGTATAAATGTATAAATAGGAGTTGGGGGTGGTGTTGGTGTATGGGAAACAACATTAAAATTATTTTAAAATTTATATATATGTATGTACATGGTACAAAGATTGTACCATGTAGTTTGTGTACTAATAATACTAAGTATTTAATACTACATATATATATATAGTATATAAATATAATTGTATACTTACCAAGTGTTGTAATTTGTTTTCGTATAGAATCCATCTCCAGCCAGACCAAATGAAATATTAAATCCTTGTACCAAAACCTCATCTAGCATATAACCATAATAAGACCATGCCAAACTACCAGTTAGTTGTTTCACAGGATTATCTAAATTGGTTGGCATTGTCATATGTAATTCGGTAGACGTTGATACATCCCGTTCCGGATGAGTGTAAGAAACTGGCCGATACTGTATGTAACTTCCTGTTGAAAATTTTAATCAACATTTTGTACAGATACATATACCGATATATTATGGATAAAAGACAGTACAAACTTTACTGTTGAACACAATTCATATGCAAATAGAAAACGTTAATGGAAATAAATCAATTGGTAAGGGTATTTTCTGTAAAATAATCTTGTCAACAGGTTTTGTTTGTATTTCGTAATAGAAGTTTTAATTGAAATATTTATGGTTGAATGGTGCACCGTAAAATAATTTAAAGACATTCATAAATATTTTAAAGTTATTTTTAATTTGATATTTTATTGATATTTGAAAATGCTAATTATTCACAAAACGGCAACAAATTTTTGAAAAAAACAAAAAATCAAAGAAATACTTTAACACATTTTACACATTTTAATTGGTAGAGCAAGAGGTAAATATACATATGCCTATTGTACACTTGTACACTCGATCAATTAATGTATTCGACACACCAATATTTTTACCTTGTATTATATTTTAAAGAAGGATAGGACACTAAAGCCACAAAACACCGCGATCTATAAGGTCTATTGTGTCATGTCCTTATACAGTTTGGCCCAGTAACGGTTCGACTTTTTTAAATAAGGTCAGTATTTCCCCGGACGCTGCTTAATATAATATAGCACGTGTTCAGCCGTTTCTTCATACTCCATGCATAGTCTACAGACATTGTGTTCGATCAGTCCTAGCTTATGCATGTGGTATTTTAGATAACAGTGGCCTGATAAAAGTCCCGTTAATGTCCTTATATACCGCATATACCAAACAATTGTACGACCGGTGGCGATGTACGGCAGCAAAACCTGGACATTTACACAGAAACAAGAGAGAGGTTTGCGGACTTTTGAAAGGAAAGTCCTATGGTCAATAGCTGGACCAGTGCAAGGTACTGGTAATATATGGAGAACACGAACTAACCTGGAGCTGCAACAGATTTTCGGAAAGAACAACATCATTGAAGCCATAAAGACCGAAAGAATCCGATGGATAAGCCACGTTACTAGGATGAGCAACGCCCAATTGCAAAAGAAAATCATGCTCATAGAAATGGGAGAGACACATGCCAGAGGACGACCCAGAAAAAGATGAATTGATTGTGTTACGGAGGATCTGAGAAGCCTGGGCGTTAGAAACTGGAGGGACGTAGCAGAGGACCGACAACACTGGAGAAATGTTGTAGAGTCAGCCAAAACCCACTTCCAGGGTTAGGATGGCTATGATAAGGTAATAGGCTTTTACACTTTACCCAAAAAAAAACACAAAAATTATCAAATATACATATATAAATATATATATACATATATGGAGAGTGAGTCCAATTCACTGGCCAGGTACTATATATATACACACAGTGGTGATTGTTCTATATAAAAGTCCAAAATAAGAAATTTCTCTCTATTTTAAAACTAACACAATAAACAAATTGAAAATAAAACTTAAAAACTTACCTCTGGCAGCTTTAAAACTTTCCGGTGATGCAATTTCCACCAAATGAAATATTCCCGGTGTATGTTCATCATCTAAACTTTTTCTGTTATATACAGTAAAAGATTGATTGTCCGTAATGTGTTCGTCCGTTATCAAGATGATTTCCGCAGCAAAACGAGCGAACTTAAATTTCGAGTCAACTGTTATGTCACTTAATACAATATCAACTTGTGTTGAATTTTCCGATAGTAGTAAATGTGGAAAATCAATATCATGATCTCGAATACCAAAGCATTTAAGCTGGAACAGACAAAAAGAAAGAAAAAAAAAATTGTTACAAGTGTAATTAAATAAACAACAACAACAACCACACTAATCAAATGAAAGTTTTTTTTTTCAATTTTACTTTTAATTTAATTTTTCCATCCCCAATAAAATATTTATTATCGCCAGCCACAGTCACTTCCACATTATGAATCGATTTATGAAAATCTTTTCGCATCCATGTGAAATTCTGCGTATCATAGGAAATCATTTCGCTTGAATTGGTCACGGGAAATATACCGGTGTCTTCTGCGTCATTAAATTCCCATAGCTGGAAATAGGTTGATTTAAACATTTCTATAAATCATATTAATAAAACAAAAAAAAAAAACAACAACAAAAACAAAACAAAAAATAAATTCTACCTTATTTATAACAACTGTAGATGTATATAAGGGGTTTGGTGAAAATATCACAGTATCGGGTTCGTTGTCCATAAATTTATCCCAATCTATTGTCACATTAGTGTTTAATGGGGTTAGAGCCATTAAAACTGATGGTTTGCCCGTGAAGTCCCATATATAATGTAAACAATCGGATTGTCCTTTCGCTAATATATGAATTAAAGTCACAATATTGTCCTGATTTCCGGTATTGCATATATTGTCCGGACATCCTGGATTAAGTTTGGCATCTAACTATATAGGAAGAAAAACAAAAAAACAAAAAAACCATGAGCATCCCAGATATCTACTTGAAATATAATTTTTTTTTTCTTTTTTTTTTTTTTTGCTTTGACATTTTATTCTTTGATGACAGAACTTAGGACATATTAAATAAAGTGAGAAAATTTTATGGCCAGGCCATTAGTTGGCATTGTCACCGATTTTTATATATATATATATATATATATATATATATATATATATATATAAAAGAAAAA
>JANSTT010016757.1:0-20117 GCA_026745375.1 Platyura marginata | reverse complement strand
GAGTATTAAGGGGCGTTACAAACTCCGTACCAAAGTTATAATACCCTTGATTAACATCATACGGGTATAAAAATTAATCGATGTCTCCGTCGAATTCTTGGCATAAAATGAACCGACAGATCAGTTACTTTGGAGTCTGGGAAACATAGAGCGTATTGATATAACCATCAAACAAAGGAAATAGAACTGGATCGGTCACACCTTTAAAAGACCGGCAACCAATATAGCATGACAGGCATTAGATTGGAATCCGCAAGGAACAAGAAAGAGAGGCCGACCCAAAATAACGTGTTGTCGAAGTGTACAAGCTGTAGCTAGGACAGAAGGCAAAGCTTTGACATAAATAGCGGCTATTTGTTGACAAAATTTGCTTATGTTCCCCGGGGAACCCCGGGCGAGATGATGATAATGAATTAAGAAAAGCGTCACCCTTATATACAATTGAATAAAACTATCATTCATCTCTCTCTATTTTAAGTAATAAAATATTATACCTATAAGAAAAAGCATTGTAAGATCATGCTTCGTAGCATAAAAGGGTATAACAACTTTGGTACGGAGTTTGTAAAGTCTCTTGATATTTACCGTAACAAAAAACAAATTTTTACCACCATTGTCCGTGATAACAGTTTATTAAGTACTCCTAGAGTAAGATGCAGTTTTTGGAGCAAATCGGACAAAGTATAGAAATGCGGGTACTGTGTGTACCTCATTTTTATATAAACCATTTATTTATTCGAAATAGAAAAATAATTAATAAAAAAATTATGTAGAATGTAGAAAAAAATGAAGATTTCATTAACGCCTTGAGTGTTTTTGACGATATATTTGTCAAAGGCATTTTATTTCGATTGTGGTGATTGCGGATATATTCGACATTTAATAATAATTATTATTATTAAAGTTAGTGCCACCACAGGGAGCATTTAAAAAAAAACCATTCGTGCCACTGAACGGGTTAATGGACCAAACAAATTCCAAGCCCTACTATTATGGCGCTGCAATCAATTTTATATCAATTTCTAGGATTTTTAATCATTTGTATTTAATTTACTCAATATTAATTTGTTGTACAGAAAAAATAGATAATCAAGAATTATTTTTTCCGTGGTACGGTTTTTATAATGAATGGTAAAAATGATTTTCATTCTTCAAAAGGATCCTCTATTACTTCCCTCAGTTTGTTACATCTTGATTGAAAAATCTTTTATATATTTTCAAAATTTCAAAAATATATTTTATGGTGTCTGCGTCAGGCACAAATGTAAACGAATATGATATAAATAGTAATATTGTTTTCAACTATAGGTCTCTAGATAAATCCTTCAATAATTATTAAATTTATTAAATTATACAACGATAGTTTGAGTAAGAAAAAATTGATTTATTTGACGCCTGAGGTCAGAACAGATATAAACACGCCACTGTCTATCTGCCTAATGAACATTTATGTACACTTGTACTCCAAAACTTTAATTAAACTAAAAGTTCTTGGAATATACAAATTGTGAACTAACAAATCAATACATTCTTAAACGACTTGTGTATCTGTATTATATGTATATGCATACACGATACGTTAAGTATATGTTAGTACGGATTTTAATCTGAAATTAACGTGTGCTTTAAAAAAAACAACAACAACAACAACAAAATCAATTATAAAATAAAACAAAAAATTGTTCAGCCAAAAACTTACCATTGTTCTTACCCGTCCAGTGTACGTACATTTAGGAGGTTATTATATACGATCGCATGTATGTAGGTATAGTAGAGAAGAGAAGAAAAAAAAATAACTCAAAAGAGCAACTCTACAGCAAAATAATTGATCCCTGCGGCTACTTGCAGTTTTTTGTTACATTTTTTTTTGGCGGGTTGTTTATTTTTGACCTAAAGTGAACAGACCTTTGGCCTTAGCGGATAGTCGGGTTGGTTAATTTTTGTTAACGAAATTGTTTGTGGTATCATGAATAACTTTTTTTTTTATTAAATATAAGGTTTAAGCTAAAGGATAAAATAATCTTTATTAAATTAAATAAATTTTTATTTTTTTTTCGACATTTGTTAGAAATTTCTACTCACAAAAGAAGCTAACTAACAGAAATAGTCCAACACCTGTAAATCTATTCGAACTAAATTATTATCCTACATGAAATGGATAGCCACAGCCTAAAGAAAATTCAACGCTACTCATCTGATTCGTTTAAGTATGCTACACATTAAAACAATATATAACTCCACTTCGGAGTTCGAAAAGATGAAACAATTTTAGTACCAGTTACATATAGATAGAGTCAAGAGAGACGGTCAGAATATTCTAGAGCCGATATTAGATCTTAGCTCAAAGTGCAGCTTATAGCGCAATAATACGAGACAAATTATTTCGGTCGACTAAAAAGTTTACTAATATATGAAAATTGTTGAAAATCTTATAGCAAGTTAGTGAATTGAAGTAAATGTGAAGTACTTATTATAAGGATCTCCCACACACAACTTACTGATTATATTACTTCTAGACGAACTGGAGTACTTATAGGATAGTGTTATTATAATGGCAGCAAAATTTCCAACTATAAACAGGGCGTAAAGAACATAAAGACAAGATTATCGTTTCTTAAACTATACACATAGAATAAATAGCATAAGTTAATAGTTTTGTTGAATTCTATTACATGCAGTCCAGATTTGCATCGTATTTATTTACAGTTATATTATATTTTGTTACGCCACTGATTCAAAAGTGTTTATAATCTATGTAGAGTGTAGAGAGGTAATGCATTTTATGGTTTAAAACAATATAAAATGGTTATGCGCTCTAAATTCTTCCGTAATTGACAGAATAATAACAAAGCGGCCATCCGATAGAACATAGCTCATTCAAATATGCATTTCTGGCCTAATAAATTAGTTGGAGAGACTGAAAAGATTTATTGGCAAACCGTAGAACCGGCTAGTAGGTTAGGTACAATTTAATAAATAAAAAAAAAAAAAAGAAAAGAAAAGAAAAGTGAGGAGTGTCTTGTTAAATGATTTTAATAATTCTTCATAAGTTTATGAATAGGATTTATTCGCTTACTGAACTTTCAATACCCCTACTACTTTATTACTTGTATATTCCTCTATAGCCCCACTACATACTTAGAAGTACCCAAACTAAAATATTAATGCATAATATGTTTTGTTCATGCTGCACTTATGTGCAAAACAATTAATCTCCACCTTCACCTATATATACTATTTGTTGCTTTATCATCATCTTCGTTCCAACACAAAGAAGTAAAAAAATCTGATTATTAACCATGATGGTCAATTTAGTTGTTCGATTTGACCTGGTTAACCTTAGTGAGCACTAAAAAAAACTGCCCCCGGCATACACTCTTTGCTGATGTATCTTTTCCAATGTTTTTTTTTTTTTAACCAATATTTTTTTCGTGTTTTTTGTTTCCTTTGCTTCGCTTTCGTATGCATGCATCATCATCATTGCTTGTTATTTTCTGTGTATATATACCATTTTTACATTGCTCATTGTTATACTTGTTGCATTTTAGCTATGTAGCTAGTAACTACCTACACGCATTTTCAAAAAGGAGTGATAATATCGATTTGATGTTTTACAGTAGATATGCATACATATATGTATATAGAGGAAGGTGGGGTGATATAGAAAATATATCAACTTTCTTTACTGAAAAAAAAATATCTAGATATGCAAGCATGCTATAGATTTGTGCCTAGTCACTCCAAGAACTTGCCATTCCTCATACGAACGAATTGGCAACCTTTGACAACGTTTAGTGAGGCTATGTCTTGCTACTGTACTTTAATAGGCTATGCCCATTAATATAGAAACTCCATAGATGATTAAATTATAAAAGAAACGGATGAATTTTGCTATTTTGGAAGTGTAACAATAAAAGAGAACAAGAATCAGAATCTAATATTTCGAGTTGATCCAAGAAAATCAAAAATACATTTAGGACGCTAAAATGGAGAATTTCTGAACTATTTGCTTGCCGATTTTACTGTACGGTTGCGAGCTCTTGATAGTTATAAGAATGCTAATAACAAAATTCCAGATCTAAGTGAATAAATGCTTAAAATATATGAGGTGATCAGACAGAGTATGAATGCACTATGGAAAATCATAAATATGGAGAAGATTTATGATTAGATCAGTAGAAGAAAATGAAATTGGATCGGTCACATACTTCACCGAGGCCTAGGCAGCTGGAGTGGAATCCTCAAGTTGATCGCAAAAGAGGCCGACACATAAACACGTGACAGTATCAGTGGAAGCTGAATAAAAAGAAAAATGGTTGAAAGTGAATGTTTCGATCAGAATGAGATGTCGGCTTTTTGTCAAACAGTGTTGATACCAAGTAAAAATTCAGATTAAGTGAGAAGTGATCGAATTTTAGAAGAAGTGGAGTAAATAGTAAATATAATAGAGAAGTTAGTGGCATCTCTAAAGTGATCTTAAAGAAGACACTTAAAATTGCTTTTCTTTGGTATCAACTGAACAAACACGACCAATATATTTGAATTTGAGCTAGCTGCTTAAGCTCTTCTATTTTAAAGCTTACAAGCAATATAATAATAATATTGATTGGTCATAAACTATATTAAATACTAATTCTTAGTACATGTATGCAGATATTTTTAATTAAAAACAGAAAATAATTAACTTAATTGCTGTGATATAGGTAGCAAATACATTATAAAAAAATAAGTACAAAGTAGGTGACAACCGGTGCACATCATGTCATAATACAAAATGGCAATTTACGTTCATGAGTAGTGTGTGTACGATGTGTGTCCGTACTTTTTGCCTCAAGAGTCAAATTAACTGCAATGAAGGAAAAAAAAATATTCAAAAGATAGCGAGCACCTTTGGTAGAATAACAAAAAAAAAGAAAAAAAAATCTGAACCAAACTATCTTGCAACTTAATAAATTTTATAAATGGAAACCAGCTTTGTACAGCGGTGTGTATACGTTTTACCGTCCGACATTCGTCGAAGCCTATGTTTGGATTTTTATATTTATATTGGTTCTTGAATCTTTGATAATCTCGGCGAGTTGTGCGCTTATACATAGCAGCACGTGGGCGTCCTTAGCATGGCAGAAAATAAATTAATGTATGATAGAAAATAATAAATAAATAAAATTAATATATCTACATACATACACATAGTTTATAAGAGCTCAAGGATTAACTATTTAGATTGATCATTAAATTGATTTTTTTTTATTGGAGCATATTCGTGCTCGTGCACCTTTCTAAGGTTAACGATCACATAATTAATGACCTGATCTCTTAGCATTCTATGTTTCTCTATTTATCTTGTTAAGTGCAACAAGTTGACTTTGTATAGTGTTTTATTGTTTTATTTTCCAATTGTAATCGTATTTTATTTCTTTTTTTATTTTATTTTGCCGAACCAAAAGGCACACAACACACAAGTAGAAACACAGTAAATGCAATATGTAGTACTCGTATAGCCACAATATGTATATTATGTTACAAACGTGTCTTTCTCTTTCTCTCTCTCATTGAGGTGATAATTAAATTGTTGAAATCAATGAGTAGGTTTCAGATTTAACGACAGATTTGATGTTACAAGTACATTTTGTGATCTTAATAGACAAGATAAATAAAATTACAGTTTAAATAAGACGTGACAATTAAATAATATTTGCTTTAAAAACAGTGGCGTTCTATTTGTATACCTACTAAAAAGGCGTATACCTACTGTTAAAGGGATTATCTATAACTCCAAACATTGCACAAATTCTACAAGCTTTTGGTCTAAGCAATCTACATAAAACCACTCTACTCATCCAATATTGTGACATCTGAATTTATATGTCTTTAGATAGGGCATTATTAATAATCCATGTAATGTTAGACAATGGAATTGTTTGTGTGGAGAGATTATAAGAGCATGCTAAGGGAACGATATATTTATATTGTATAAATTATTACCTCAGTATATTCCGCACAGATGTCAATACTACCAATAAAATCACAAACTTGATCCACGCTCCATGAATTCATTTCTTCACATTGTGACTGACATTTTCGTTGATTTCCGATTTTACCTCGTTGTTGACTTGCTGGCGAATCTACACTTCGACTTGGACTTGGGGATTCTAATTTTAAACGTTTACTAACGGGCGTTGCACTTAAATCAAGTGGTGACGATATTTGCTGTTCACTTGTGGATATATTTGATGGACTTCTGGAACGTTGTTGACTAAAATTTAATAAAGGAAAACTTTGCGAAGAAGGAAATCGGCTACTTTGAGGCGTGGCTGTTGAAAGATTATTGTTAGTAGATGTATGATGATTTATGTTGTTCGGTGGAGTTATTTCTATGTTTGACTTTTTTGTGGAGGTTTTTAAGAGGTTTTGTAATTCGGCTTCTTTAGCAGCTCGGGCCTAAAAATGTTCGTAAATTATCGATAATATAATTTTATTATTTTACAATAAGTTACCAAAGTAACGAGGGCCTGCGTGCTACTCATATCAATTAGAGGAGAAAATACTGCTGTAGGAAATGGAATATTAGGAAAAATTGAAGACATAATGGTGTTCTGACTGGATATCTGCAAATTAGAAAAATATTATTACTATTTTTTGTCTAAAAATTAGGTATACACAATTTATTTTATAAATCAACAATTTCAAATAAATTCGTTCCCCCAAGGTAACTTAAACAAGCGATGAGCTAGAGAGGTGACATTCTTGATATATTCGTTTAGTATGGAATTCCCAAGGAAACAGAAGTTAGTTCAGAACTACAGAGACTGAGTGTGTTTCCCCTATGGAACGGTAAGCCCATCCCCTTACGTCACCGCTCATTTATAATTTTTTTTATAAAATTTTGGCTAAATACTTAAGTTGCCATTAAGTAAAATATATTTTTAATAATTTAAAAAAAAATATTCCTAATCCTTTCCCATTCCCATATCTACTTAAGAACAATTTAAATACAAAATAATTACCTGTGGTGTTGTTTGAGGCAGTCTTTTACAATCATTCGATGATTGTGAATCTTTGGTAGGTTTTGTTGAATTTAATCCAAATTTTGATTCAAAAAACATGTTTCTGGAACTATTTGATCTAAATAGAATAAGAAAACATTATTGATGTACCTACTCGTATTATATTAATATCAAATTTAGCCTTACTCATTTGGATTGCTATTGTTGTACTTTGCTGCCAAACTTCGAATAAAATCCGAATAATTTCTTGGCTGAAAATCCGATTTCATTTGTCCAAGACCACTACTCGATTGACTTTGATTAATAATGTCAACTGTATTCATTGGTTGTGGTGGTGTACCTGGATATGATGATGGTGTAGCACTTCGTGACCTTAGAAATGTAAAACAAAATCTATAAGATTTTAATATAATTTACGTAAAAAAAAAAGAAAAAAGAAAAAAACAACGAGATGTTGTAGCAAGGTGAAGTTCATTCATGCATTGCACCTATTTACGGTTTCAGGGCAATTATTTTAATGACTTTTTTGCTTCTACAATGTAGATTACCGCAAGTTAGCTGGTATATACATACATTATACGAGTATATAGCAATATAATATAAATATTGGATAATAACGAAGTAACCTTTTTTTTATTTATTTTTGTATTGCTTTTTGTTATTGTTTTTATTTTTGTTATACTTTTTATACTGTCTTATTGCTATTCCGGTTTAGATTTTATATGTATGCGCAACGTGATTCATAAAATCACTTCAATGTTCCCTATGTGATGAATATGAAGCTAGTCGGTTCTCTAAAAAAATACTTAACTATCTTTGATGCTACAAATAGAAAAAAACAACGAAATTTTCATTTAACAATCATTTTTGGAGGTACATACTTTACACTTTTACAGTTATACATTACCTAAATGTTATAAATGTAGGATAATTCCCAATTATTTTTAAGGATTCAAATCACTTTTAGAAATTACTTCCCTCAATTTGGTTGGTAACTATATACGCCGCGGGCGGAAATTTCGTTGATGTGGCCAACGGCTACAGCCAGGACCGTTTTAGGATCGTTCACTTTATTCAATTGTTAATAAATTTACATTATTATTGAATTTTTGTACGTTAATTTAATGCCCATTAATTTTTATAAATAATTAAGATTTTCAAAATGTAACCGAGCCTATATAACAGGGATGGGCAACCATGAAGCCTATGCCGGTATTTCATTAATATATATATAAAGAGCCACACCAAATAACTAACATGTGCCAAAGAAGTAAAGCACAAAATTAATAAGGTCAAAAATTTAAAACATCTAACATTAACTATTTGGATTAAACAATTGAATTCTTTTTTTGTAGAGGCGAAGAACTTTACGAATTTTTGTTCGGATATCTGCCATCATCTTCTGGACCAAGATTTTAATATAATTTACGTAAAAAAAAAGAAAAAACAACGAGATAAGTATAGTAGTAAGGTGAAGAAATTCTAAAAAATACACTTTGCATAAGTTGGACAAAAATAAAAAATAAATAAGTAATTTTTATTTAGAAAACATTGTTATACGAACAACTGACTTTAAGAAAACACTTTGAATTGTAATAAATAAAATATTAATGAAATAATAAATTGAATTCACACTAACAAAATTTTAAGTTGTATGAAGACAAAAAACTATTGGTAAAATTCTTAGAATTTTAAAAATTGAAAATATTAATAGTATAATAATATTATATCGACCAAATCGCTCAGTGGATTGAATGGTTGCCTTTGGAATGGGAGGTCCCGGATTCAAGTCCGACAGGGGTTGAAGCCAGACAAAGTTTTTCTCTAGTGTGTTGACTTTAATCTGGTGGCCGGGTGGTTGGATTGCAATTAAAAACAGTCTAAAAATTGCATTATCTCAGAATCACAGTGCTTTTAAAGGGTGTCAGGTGAAATGGCGAGCATATTTCCAGGTTTCCAGGATAAAAATCTCAAGTGCTTCATTTCTACACACACACAAAAGATGCTGTCATATCAATGAGATAAATGTATATTCAGTGGCAAAAAAACGGCACAATTGTGCTAATTGGTAGATCAAGATAGATCTTGCCACGAAAAAGAAGAAGAAGATAATAATATTATAATATTTAATAAAAAAAGGGAGCACATAATACGAAATTTTTGAAAACAAACCAACAAGTTCCTTAGATAAATAGTTCAAAGTTCAATATTCGTGCATAGAAATTAAAAATTAAGTGCTACAATGATTCGTTGCCACAGTATTATCTGCAGTGTCTAATCAGAAGTTAGTTTAAAATTTGAATATGGACTGTAAAATATTTTTATTACACCTACATATTGATTGATAATGCAGCTTGACTGACATTGGCTGATATAAAAATGATAAATATATTATTTCAACATTATAATCTTTTAATTTGAAATCAGTTAGGGTTAAAGTATGTATCCAACAATCGACAAAGGTTATTATTAAGGATCAATTATGGTATGACTGTTCTGTCTACATTTGGTTTTTGAGACTGATCATTGAGTCAATTAATGTTTGTTAGTAATGTGATTTGTGAAGATCAGTGGTTATGACTGCAGATTACCGTGCGACAGATCTCGGTTTCAAATCCTGGCCTCGAAATTTTTTTCCTAGGAGTTTTTATTCAGATGAATGTTTCAATGCAAGGCATACTGAGTTATCGGGTCGTTGCTGAACTAGGGAGCCGGTTATACAAACTATGCGGGACAGAACACTAACCTTAAAATGACAAGGACTAAAAAATATGTTGCGGGATTTTCTCTTTATCAGCGGTACCAGACCGAACAGCTATTTGAGTATGCATATCATGAATTCCGGGAAAAGTGTATATTTCATGTCCTCTGTACGAAACCGTTTTTCTTGCAGTAAGTCTCTCTAACGAATATTGTATTTGTACAATTAAACTTTAAAGAATTGAAATTTTCAATTCAGTTTGTGTAAATTGAACATTTTGCTTCCACACTCTAAAAAAATAAGTGGAAGCTTTGTTTTCACTTTCATTTTTCAAAAATTTAAAGTCGAAATTTTTGTAAAATGTCCACGTTTTGGACATTTTTAATCGCTCGCTCACCTTATACACGCTAACTTTTGAACGCGTTGAGCTAGCGACTTGAAATTTTAACAGCGTCGTTTTTTGTGAATGAGCTGCTTGATAAATGGGCAAAATCGGCCCACTCCTTCGACCCCCTCCCATACAAATTTTTCGAAAAACAGGCATTTTTAGCACACAAAATCAAAATTTCGATAAAATGACAAAAACAAAAAACTTTTATTTTTTGTTTCTTATAAATTGTGGTCATTGTTTAAAGTGGGTGGAGGGTGGGTAAAAGTGGAGGGATGGTGGGGAGAAGTGGGGGGTGAGTGTGGAAAAGTGGGGGATGGTTGGAAAAAGGGGAAAAGGGGAGGTGTGGAAAAGTGAGGGAAGGGTGCAGAACTTTGGTTAAACGTTTGAAGAATTAAGGGAAGAGTAGTTTTGTGTGGAAGCTCCGTAGGTTTACTTAGGAGCCTTTTTTGTTAGAGAAATACAATAAAAACAGTTCCGTACCGAGGAAAAAAATGTCCTCTTTTTTCCGAAATTCATGACATATTTATACCACAATTTTTTTGGTTTTACACAGAATAAAAAAAATTGC
The DNA here is from genome assembly GCA_026745375.1 of Platyura marginata. Lineage (NCBI taxonomy): Eukaryota > Metazoa > Arthropoda > Insecta > Diptera > Keroplatidae > Platyura > Platyura marginata. The sequence goes on along the minus strand of JANSTT010016757.1, from coordinate 9,450 downwards.
TTTACATTTTCCTATACATATTTCTATTTAGGATGCATTAAGAATGTACTTGACAGACATAGTCTAAATACAATTATGGAATTAAATAAGTAAAATAAGGCACATACAAACAAATAGAATAAGTAGATAAAAGCGAAACAAAATATTATATAAGCTGGGAGATAAATTGACAATATTAAAATGTTATAAAATGTAAGATTACCTTGAACTTGATATCGGAATATCGCCATTATGAGGACTCAACCTTTCACTTTTAATATTATTATTATTATTAACGGTCATATCGACACTTTTTAACACATCCATATTAATTTCACATTTATTTTTCTCACAAAATATGTTATTAGAATTATCACAAAATTTTCTATTTTCCGGTATGTTCATCATACGATCACTTAACATTTTGTCTAGTGGATTTGGAAAAATTGCTTTTCTCTTTCCTTTTATTTTACTGGAAACTGTTGATGATGATATTGAATTTACTGACAATTGTGCATTATTAACATGAGATGCATCTTCTATTGTTGATTCACCTGAAATTAAAACAAAAAAAAAAACAAAATTAAATGTATTAGCATCAGCTTATAGAAATTACTTTTATCATGTATTGCTAATAAACTATCATATCGTTTTAATTACAAAGTAAACTGGCATTATGATGCATTTAATAAATGCAAGACCCATCCTTCAACTGCTTTTATTATTATTTACAATATGTTGTCGCCGTACATATCAATACCATTATAACCTTGTACCTGACCACTCTGGAATGGTGCGTGGGAATTGTTCATATTTACCGCAAAAACCACAGCACACACATTATTATGTCGCATAAATATATAAATAATAAAAAGTTTTTTTTTTTTTTTGTTACAAAAAGAACGAATAAGTTTGCTCGCTCCAATCAAGTTCTACCCAAAGGTCAAGCCACCATATACCAAGCTATAGGTATGTATGACAGTTTTTTTTTTTTTTTATTTCTTTCAACTTAATTGAATTGGATCTCAGAGTAACCTAACCTAACCAAAGATGTCAACCAGTTTTTTTTTCAGTTGTTTTCTGTATAATTTTCAAGTTGAGTATCAACATATAAATTACATCTTTTTCTATATTTTATTTATTTAATCTGCCTATATACCCATACATACATACATAACATACGTACATAACTTAGGAATGTGAAATCGTATTAATCGAATGTTGGATTTGTTTTACCAATAGAGACGGTTTTTTTTCATCTTTTTCTTAAAGAAATAAAACTGTTTCGTTGACATTTATGGAGCATTTGCAGGTTGAGGTCAATGATGTGTTTATATAAGCGAGTTTTATTATTGCTATATTACAAGCGTATAAGCACATAAGCGCACCGGTACAACATAATAAAGTAACGACTACTACTTTGAGCGCACATCTTGTTTCGGATAATGTCATTTAATTAATATCTTATAAGTACATAATTAAATTTTTTAATTTGTTATAAGTAACGAATATGAAGTAATGGTTGTCAAATATATAGAAATTCCTGACTTATCCTCAAAATCCTTGACCATATGGCGGATATTGTATTGGCTCAAATTACAGCGTGTTATTGATAAAACGAATTTTTTTAAAAATACTGGCACAAATTTTAACATTTAAATATAAAAGCACAGGATAAGTCGAGAAATTAAGGCAAAAACATAGATAAATCATGTTCCAAATGTAAAAACCAGTAAAATTTATACATATATGTACATATGTATTAAACGGTCAATAAGACGGAGAATTTACTTTTTGTAAACAAATAGTGAGACATTCACAAAATTCAAACTTAAATTATTCTTCTTTTTCTTTTTTTTTTGAACTCCTTGTAATGATTTTTACTGTTCACCTTGAATCAATAAAACATCTAAAAATTTTAGAATTTTTTTTAAAGCCTATTAGATACAGTTTCAAAAGTTTATCAAGAAATTGACCTAGTCCTAGCGTTTTATTTTCGATGTAGATTAGGGTATGGGTATTGGATATACTTTACAAATCTAAACAAATCTAAGCTTTTATTTGAAGTGTAAACTGATTTCATTAGGTTGGTATTTTTTTCAACTTTATATTACCCATCAGCAATAATCTTGTATGATTTTATTCTATATAAATAATGTATGTGTGTAGGTAACCATTATTCTGTATGGATTTATAACCAACCATTTTTATTTATAAATAGGTATTTACTTACTTATATATGTATATAAATATATATATATGGCATATACATTCTCTACATAAGGTCACGCAAGCCAAAGCCCAAAGGTGAGGTCTTCGACGACAGACCACTAGCACTTTACGACATTATTGTATGCGTGGTTCAATGTACGACATACGTTTCAACTTTACTTTTATGTTCATTCAGGCTTTGGCTAAATTAAAAATGATATTTATTACTTTGAATGATCAACAAAACGCATATCTTTAGGAGGTGATGGGTAGATTAGCGATATTTCGCTAAATATAACCCCATACTAATAATACTAAAATTAAATTATACATCATGCATATTTATATGATTTTTATACATACATTAGTTAGGTATTTCTATATTTTTCGATTAATTGTTATTTTTTTATATACTCTTTAGTTTGAACAGTGTATCATTGAGAATTCTCTATGTATTGAGCTAAAATACAAATGCATATTAATTCAATATTATTAATGTGAAATATAATATTAATGGGTGATTCTTATTCAATTGTATTAAGCTTTAAAGTTGTGAATCTAGCATAAAGAAACTATTTTAACGAACTTTAAATTTTATAATTAATTTCTATACCGGCGTTTTGTCAACTGTCAACAGTAAAAAAGGATCACCACGAACAAGAATAACCATGTTAATTGTTCCAAAATGGCACCGACTATCTAATATGACATTTAGAGCATGCTTAAATAATTTTTATTATTGCAAAAATATTTCAAATTTAGGAAATTATTCATAATGACGAATATATACATAAATCTGACATTTTTTTCTTAATGTTGCCTATGTGTATGTAACTGTTTGAAAAATTACATCATTTACTTATCGTAATTTTTAAATTTTCTGTAAATCGGATATGAAATATTATTTGGGACATACATACATTAACATGACGCGAATAAAATGTGCGATCAAATTCTATTTGTTGTCTGAATGGCTGAAAGATAAGGTATTTTGTTATATATTTTTTTGATTTACATAAGTTTATGGAAAATATACACAAATTAAATATGGTAATTAAAGCTTTAGATTTTTATTTGAATGTCCTCTACAAGCATTTTTTGAAAAGGTGGCAAGTCTAATATAGTAACATGATAAAAACAGAACATTAATAATGTTATTCGAATATCTTTTTCACTGCATGTCATTGGAGTTATAATTAACAAAAGTAATGAAGGAGTTTAACTCTAGTTTAGTAATTTTAATAATAATGTTTAGTAATTTTTAATCCAGCTTGCAGTAACAGATAAGCGTCTATCTACATATATATTGAATTGTTGAAAACTGTATTGTACAGTTAAGGCGTATTGTTTAAATATATTATTTTGACCAGTTATTAATTGGACAGAGATCAAAATTTATAGAAAATGTAATGCTTTTGCATGGAAAATACAAGTTATATTGTTGTAATTAGCATAAAATTATATCCAATCGATTATTGTTCATTGATACACTCAAAAACTCTTGAATTCCCCAAAATGCTTAGGAGTCAGCTCAGATGTTGTTGCATTTTGCAAATTCAATTTGGTTACGTAAGATTTGCTGTAAAATTTAATTTTGGATTGGTTTTAGGATAGTTTACATTTTTGGTAACACTATTTTGAGTTCTAACCGAGCTTTATATACGATATACCTACATATATCTAATCAGAATGTATAAGTATATAAGATTATTATTAATGATCATGATAGTAGGTCTAGGTATGAACATACTTATATATAGAGTATTTATATAAGCAGTAATATTTTGATCGTAGTTATATACATAAACATATTAATGCATTAGAAGCATATTTTTTCATTGAATTCTTGACCTTAATTTCAGACACGATTCCTCTTATTATCATGTATGAAAAATTAAGACCAAATTGAATAGACAAGCTACGTAGAAGTACCCATACTTATCAATACATACATATGTAAATATCAAGATATAATTTTTTTTTTAAAGTTAAAATCAAAATTTGTGATTAAGATTCAGAAAACAAAATTCTATAAAATTTACTCACATTTCTTGTATGTGTATTAGCACTGTAGGCCGCATGTGGGGTTTAAGTTGTTTGACTTAACTGCTACATCGCGAAAAAGGAACTATATAACCTTCATTAAGGTAATTTATAGAGATGAGTTTTATTAACAGAATAATATAAATAATTCATAAAATATATAAATTGAAAATTATTCTGGAAGAGATTCGCTGACTTATTCCTATATTTAACTATGTATTGTATGTACATTGTAAAACAGTAAATAATAAGTAATAAGATTTTAATAAATATTTAACTATTAACAACTTGTTGTATGTCAGTCAACCTTGACAAGGCCTTTAGACTTTTTTATATTTATTATGTATGTATGAATGACATGACAAACGGCTTGACAATTCAACCGATTTCATTATTTCCTTTCACTTAAAATCTTGTATAAAGTGGCATTTTAAATGTTTAGTTTTCACTACTATTAAGAGTTGATTTAAAAAAAAACGATGGATCTCTTTAGTAAGATAAACTAATTCATTAGCTTTTTATATGCGTACAACTTCTTAGCACATTAACGTTTTTGCCCTTGAAACAAATATCAATCGATAAATATAATTTAATTGTTTAATTATAATTTTGTGTAAGGATAAGAACTCGTTCCGCTATACTTAATGAAATCATAAACCTCTAAATCTAAAAGTACCACAAATTTCTGCACTGCTGTCTCGGGTCTTTAAAAAAGACATTATTTGTCTTTCTATATACTTATGTCGATTTTAGTGATGTTCCCAAAAGTTAGTGACATAAAAAAAAGTTAGTGATCACTCTTAACACAGTAATTTAGCAAAAATTCGACGATGTATTAATTATGATAATGATAAGTTGAAGATTGTTCCTAAATAGAAAAATTTAACCCAAAAATTAGACCTCAAATGAAATGAGAATACTAAATTATGATATATTGATATTTTTACATTCTATACATACTTATAATATAACTAGATACCTACATAAGTACAACAATGGTGACAGTATAATTTTAATAAACAATAAGAGAGCTCTAAATCGAGCAACTTTTATAATATATTTGAACATAATAACTACAAGAAAAGGTTAGCACAAAAGATCAATTGTAATGCGACAAAGGTGAGGCATAAATTGTTTAAAATGCAAATTTGTTTGACATATTCAATATTCCTACACCTAGTTTTTTTTGTATTTTATTTAGAAACTGTTACTATAAGAAGAAACTAATGAATGAATATTTTATTTTAGTATCCAGGTAGGTATGTATATGGTGTCTTCCTCTCTAGGTATCTCGTTCAGTATATAAATATTAAATTGATTTTTCAGTCTTTAGATATCTATTTTTTCCACTTACTACAACAAATAAATGTTCAGTTAAAAAAAAATAATAAAATAATTAAAAATGTTCTGCAGTGAACAATAAGATAAATATTACAAACTACGTACCAAAGACGATACGCTCATACATTGGCATTTGGTTGATTCGGGGTATTGGATCTATAGGCCATCGATGTGTACCTGTACTGAATGTGTTTTTAAAACCTACACTTAAAAAATAAACCAATCTATTGTATTTGATTTGTTACATATTTTCACAGGTAAAAATATGCAGGTAAATGGCTTAAGTCGCAGATATATAAGGCAGGGGTCATCTCCATACATATACAATATATACAAATAAGTTGAAAAAATACTAGTCACCATGTTCTTTAACCTTTTTTTGTTAAAAATTCGATAGGCTAGCTGAATTATGGATTCCTCGAAAAAACGATTATATGTGTTCAAAGTTTAAACTAAAGTAAGGGCACCGCATATCGAAGAAATACCTAATAATGTGGTAAATTTATTTTAACTTACTGGTGTAAATAAGGTACACAATATACGAGTATGTACTGTACAGTAAATAATACATGATGAAAAATGGATACAATTTTGCTTCCTCAAACATACAAAATGCCTGCTGGTAAATTAAAATAAATTTTCCTTATTCGATCTATTGTTTTCGCAAAAGTGACAAAAACTCATGTTTTATTCTTTCAATATAAACGAAGACTATCGATAATAATCAAAAAAATTACATTTTGTCTTAAATACTAGACCTAGGTTGTTTTCGTTTATAGTATCTATAGTCAGTGGTGAAGCGTGAACAATATTGAACGGTAGACATATACCTAGAGTTTTTTTACTGGTTTTTTTTTTTTAAACAATAAAACTAATTAACCAATTAGAGTGAAAAACCCGGGGTAGACAATTTCTTATTTTTCTTATAGATTTTCGCAATGCCTACAATAAAAGGATATATTAAGACATTTAATTTTAAAATCAAGGTGACCAGCGATAGATACCTACATAATAAATCAAATGATAAAATAACTCAGGGTAAGAGATTACCACAACCTTTATTGATATGATTTAAGCAACAAAATTTATTTCTAATCGAATATAATATTTTTATTAAATATTAAATATATTTTTCTTCTGTTTAATTTACAAAAAAAGTATTTAATCTAATGTACCAACACGAAGTACTTATACACTTACGGTAGCTGTACAGGAGGCATATCTAGTTAATAAATTTACATAAATAAATCTTAAAATTAATTGACGTTACTCGAGAAATACTCATAATGTACAGTTTAATGATTTTTATGTTAGCAATTTATAATATACTTGTCTATTTGTATAATCGTTTGTTTAAAGTCCATGCTTGAGAAGAATGTGCGAAAGAATGCCTACTTACTTATATATTATAATACTACGGCGAATTAAGAAGGTACTTTAAAATTGATTTTGAAGACGTTATAGAAACTTTTTACTACAATGACAAGAAAATGTTTGACAAAACTTGAATAATTTGGAATTAAGTAGCACTATTTGAATTATTTCTTTAAAATAATTTAATTTTCTTCGTAGGTCCTAGACATTGTGTATTTCCAATACTTTAGTTATTTATTTTTTTCCATTAAGATAAATTGTTTTAGATAAAATAGTTTTGGAGAATTTATTCTTTTGATAAATTAGATTGATTTAGAGATCAATTGTTTTAGAAGAATGTTCCAGGTACCAGCGATTTTTCTATCTATATACCTACATAGCAGGTACTATATAAAATGTGTCTGCTATTTCTTAATAAAATACACGTTGACAATGGCTAATTCTATAATTTCTTAAAAAAAAGATTAAAATATACCCTGGGTGGATGTGGGTTACTGGAACCTACTATCGCCACCTATTAGTTATATATCTATATGTAATATGTAGTTTTGAGGTTCATAGACCAAAAGAATCAATTAAAAAGGTTTACATCGTAAGTTAAAGTTTAAAAAATGGTTCATAGCTTGTAAATTTTTTTTTCATTAATATCTATACTCGGGAAAATGTCCGAATTTAAACGATAAGAAATATTTTATTATATTCAATGTCGGAATGGTGCGGTGTCTCAATTATGTGAAGTTCGTTTTTGTCTGACAGAAAATGTATAAAATGATCAATTTATTACACTTAGTATTTAAAATTCTCTATAATTTTGCACCGATTGCATAGGTATGTACACATTGTACAATGGAAGTAAAGAAATCTATGTAGATTCGCATAAGTAAACCTGCTGGTTTTATTCTCTGATACATTTATATGTGTGTGTGTGTGTTTGTTTTAAAAAAAGGAAAAATAAACTAAAAGTAATGGTTTTGCTCGTTTTTTATCTTTGCCTTTCTTAATCGTTGTGCACATCCAATCAACAGGATATTATTTTTTTATAGTTATTTCTTTATTTGTTCATTCATATATGTATTAGGTATAATATGAAAATCAATTTAGTAGTTGTCATGTTGGCCTCCACTTAAGGTAACATTTAGGTGCATAGTTGTCAATAAAATTGTATGATATCTTCATATACTATAATATTAATTTTAACAACACATTTTCGCAGTGTATAGTTATTTTCGATTTAGAAACTACTATAGAATTGCTATGCATATGTATTTATTAGCATTTAAAAAATATTATTAATTGTATTTTATTTTTATTATAATTGAGAACAAACTTTACGATTCCAATCTATCAAACTAAATCAACCTTATTGCAATTGACTCTATATGAGGACCAGAACTTTATGTTTGTTTAAAAAATGAAACGAAATCGGCATAGAATTGCAGGTTAATGCGCTACTACCAGTGGTGTATTCTCCTTGAATGCAAAGCATGCTTAAACCGAAGTTTAAAAAACTTTAATGGCAAAATTCAATTGTGTTAATAATAAATATGGAATACGGATTGCATATTGTATGCCCTATCTTGTACCTAAGGATCTTGGCTACTACCCATCCGTAAATGCTGTTACTGGTTATTATTTTCCTTTCATATTTATCCAATATATTATCCAATTTATCCAAATATTTACAATAAAAAATATAAAGCAATTGTACTTTATAGATTCTTGAGATGTCATTAGGAGAAATTCGGTACTTTTCGAACTTTTTTCATAGAGAATATCTCTTACATACATACATACTACAGTCCCTGGCCAGTGAATTGCACGTATGGACTATATACATACATCCGTCTATATTTCATTGTATTGTACCCTATTGTTGCGATTTTCCCGGATTTTTCTTATAGTCGATCCAGCGGAACAAAATTAAAAAAAACCAAAGGAAAAGAAATCAAAAAGTTTACGTTATCGAGGTAAGAAATCGTTCACTTTTTCAAAATCAATTCTGATCAAGAACAAAAAAAAAACAAAACAAAACTGTGATCCCTTCTAAAACTGTTCTTTCTCACTTGGTCGGTTATATGAACTCGAATCTTTTTCGTCTTTTTGTTGTTGATGTCGTTCCTAAACCGTTTATTTGGCTATCAGATGATAGTATCCTCTAGTTACTCTTCCAATCTGATAACGTCTGTTTTTGGCTGTCGGTATTTTGAGGGATGATTACATTGTATGGGTCTCTCAGATATCACTTATCGTCTAGATTAGATTCTAGAAGATCATCGATAATTACTGTACGCAGCGTAATCGCCCAGCTTTGGTGAGCGATCCACACGTCGATATTATATTTTTGAATAAACTAAAATGTCAATAGAATTAAATAAAATTATAAAAAATGATAAAATTTTCCTATCAACGTTACACTCAAAAAAAAATGGGTAAAATCAATGAATTATTTTATAAATTTAATAAAGATTTTGTGTATATTCGTCCAAAGAAATTTTTCATTAA
>JANSTT010016756.1:0-20118 GCA_026745375.1 Platyura marginata | reverse complement strand
CGATATACAAATATCACGGAAAGATATTACCACTGTCTCACTGTTGGAACTGTCTCACTGTAGGGCACTTTCCCCTATTGCTGAAAATTATATCAATTTATTTTGATCCTGGCTTAGCATATTTGTATGTAAACTTAATGTCAATACTGATTGTAGATCTTACATAGAACTTTTATCAAAACTATTATCAGTGGCTTACATACATCATTTATATGTAAAAAAGAAACGAAAAACGACCAACAAATGATGTTGCTGATGATACATTTTACCATCATTTTGTAAATATTACATTCAGTTATTTCTCAGTGTATAGTTCAAAAATCGACCAAACGGAATAGTATCTAACCGAAATTTTTACCGTTTTGAAATTCGGAAATATTATCTTCAAGGCACCAACCATTGTTCTGTATTCATAATATTTATCACTTACCGACAGTTTTCAGTTAAAAGCTCTTCTAAGGTTATTTTTCAAAAAAGATGTTTAAGATTTTTGATCAGACTGTAGAAGTTTGTTATCAACTCCGAATGAGATTTTTAGAATACTAGTCTCTTGAACAGTTTATCTCAGCAGCCGTTTACCTCAGAGATCGTTAAAATCTGGCACACTCCACAGAATAAATTTTGATTTTCCTTCATATTTTTATTTCACCTTTTTTTCTTAATTTAAAATTTTGCTTACGATAAAAAACCATCCCACCACAAAGAAACATATCCATAATCAAACGAATACTTTATCTCAAGGGCCGTTTATCTCAGAGATAGTTAACTTCTGGCAATGTCTCTTATCAGTCTATGACAATTTATCTATGGGATCGAATAAGTTGATCTAGCAATCAATTTATCTCACGGATAAAATGCTTTTTTTTTCTCTTTACAATTTATTAATTTTGTTTTTTTAAATATATTAAATATAGATCAAGCCCAAAGATCCTAAACAAAAAGAAACAACAAACTCAACAAATTGCGATGCCACTCCTTAAATGTGGTCCTGACAGAGAACATTTAAATTTTCACTCTTGTCTGTCAATTGTATTTGAGATTAGCTGTCATTGAGATAAATTGCTACAAAACTTCATTAAGAAATATATCGTTGTATTACGAAAAACACCCACTACATTACACTCGCTACTACTGAATTTACTTAGGTATTTATATTCTTACACGTTTATAAAATTTAATAACTTTTCATGTTGACAGTAATACATTTCTTTTGCGAATTCTTAAATAATGTTTTCTGTTGCCTCTATGCTTTTTTTCCATTCCCTAAAGTAAATTTAAATTGATATTTTGACTAAAAAAAAAATATATTTCGGTGGGTAGGTACTTTCACTCTCCTACTCGGGGAAAAAAAAAATAAGAAAAATTGAAAAAAATAAATTCGGAAATTAATTTCGAAGAACAATTCCCCAAACAAGGTATATCCATTATGTTTTCATCATTTTTCAATGTGACTCTCTGTCAGGACATTTACATTTTTGATTTTTATTGAATAGGAATTTCCTGTGCACAAAATAACATCTTAAAAGCCTCAAAGAAAAAAATCTACTCAAAAAAAAAAAAAAACTTAGTGAACATGTCAATTAGATATTTTTCATTGATTTTCATTGAATTACTGTCAAAATGACTAATTTTTAAGGAATTTTTATTTTTAAATGTTTAGAGGACAGATGAAGCAGCTATGTATCTACCTACTGGGAGAAAGTAAATAGAATATAAAATGATTTTGAATTCAAATAAGATTTTTAAATGAATTAATGAATTTATTAGAATTTACAATTTACAACAATCATAACATTCTATACATAACCACAAATATGTAGGGGTATGTAGGTAGATTTTATGAATTATTCACATGACATTATCAATCCAATTAATTCTGAAACTTTACTTATTAAAGCTAAAAGCTTATCTGTTTAAAATAGAGCTTTTCGATTCACTATTCACCAGCTAACGTGTATTATCTTAATAAATTACATTGTCGTGTAAAGTAGGTGGTATGGTATAGGTATGTCTATGCATGTAGGTATATAAATATGTATGGATGTAGGAGAAAAAATAAAAACGTATGTGGAGCATGTACGTTGTACGCGCGCCAATATATCCACTTTAGATATTATATATACCCTCTACCTACCCTACTTTTATAGGTATGTACAAGTACATATGTACCTAATGGAAAAGTCTCGCATATATCAAATGTAATGCAAAATTACTTGAAAAAAAAATATTAGGACAGTAGGTAGATTGCTCCTAAACTGAAGCTTTAATATTGGCTTTGAAGTTTTTATTATGCCATAAGATATATTACATGCGAGTAAGGCACCTTAGTATATACAATACATACATACCTCGATACTCGTAATATGTTTGTAATGTACGAAACAGGCATGTCACGTTTTCACCTTTTATAAATAATTGATATTAAGAGTTTTGACACGTATTCTGAAGTGGGTTGCCTAAGTAAACATCAGAAAGTTTTTTTTTTTTTTTTTTTTTTTTGTAAATATAGTACCAAAGCAAATTTACCAGTAATTATTATGTCATCAATCAATATATATACTCGTATGTATGTACATAAGAGAATGCCTTTCTATCTATTGTAATCAAAAACAACCAACCTCAAATTAATGTTAATATAAATATGTTTTTCGTTTATCATTTTCCACATAGTAAAGAAATTCCTTGCGAAAACTTTGTCTTTATCAGCATTTCCAACTAAACATTTTACTAAGTAAGTAGATCGTTAAGGGATGTTGAAGTATGTACATTGGTTGGTGGCAGCATATTGCACCAGTTTTTTCAAGTTGCATCTCCTTCCATAAATATTATTATTATTGTAAATCTTTGTTTAATCGACATTTCGATCATTATCACAGTACACAGATGAATCTGTGTCCAGGATTTTTAAGTATGTATAGTGATAAGTTCAATATATTATTATTATTGTATTGACATTGTGGGCCCCATAAGTTCAGTCAAAAATTTATTCGATTTATCATAGGATATTGCACAATTCGATCAGTTCATCCAATAAGTCGGGGCAATATTAACGTCATTTAACCCTTCCAATCCGGATAGTACATAATATGTACCAGTAAGAGTTTGAACATTCCTTTGTTATTCGAATGCCAGATCGAAAATTTTGTCCGGATCCCTTGTAATTATTGCCTTCGATTATACTTTTGGAACGGGAGATCGCGGGTTCAAGACCGACTGAAGTGTTCTTCTCTGGTATGTTGATTTGAATCTGAGGCCGAGTGGTTGGATCGCACTTAAAAACAGTGTAAATAATGACATTATCTCTAGAAATGGCAATGCTTAAAATTAACTTTGAAATTGCGAGCATTTGTAAGGTTTCCGTAAAAAGAACATCTCAAGTCCTGCTTTGTTCTACAAAAAAGTGCTTGTCATGTCAATTGAGTTAAATGTATAAAAAGGGATGTCTAATGTGCCCATCTATAGAGCCTTAAAGAATTTCGGGCTCTCTAGGGCGCCCGCCCCCTCACACTAACTAACTATGGTTTCATAAATAAATATCCAGCCTTTGCAGATGTTTAAATTAAATTATAATAGAATATTAATGACTTTTCTAACCCTAAAGAGCACAAAAGGGGCCTGTCGAGCCCTGTTTGGTTTTTGATGTTGCTTTATCAACTAGAACTTTTTATATGCATCACATATTTCATCTTATTAATAAAACATCCAAAGAAAATATTGAAAACTTTGTAAAAACATAACGCAAAGGCACAAAAGGGGTCTATCAAGCCCTGTTATGTTATCTATTGGAAATCATTTTGCTATTTTGTAGACAAACAAACAACACACGTTTTAATAGTTACATGAAGAAAAGCAAGCCTAGTTGATTGGTGTAAATAGATTAGATATGTTCAGTTCAGTTCAGTTGTCCCATTTTTGTACAATAATGCTCTACTTTTGAACCATTTTATTCAAAATAATGAAAGCAATTTTCAGGTTTTTTTTTTAAAATTCTCCATTTTAGAGAATGATGGCTCGATTAGACGTAGAATTTCCAAATAAAAGTATTGTACTTTGTACTGACCGGGCCCCTTATATGCCTTTACGTTAGTAAAAGATTTCATGCTCTCTAGGGTTAAATAAAAGTCTACAGGTACCGTAAGTAATTATTTGCCTAACCTAAGCAGCAACCGCAACTCTCATACTCTCAATTTGAGAAATTCCAATCATTGGATATTAAACAGTTTGGTCTGGCTCTTATATTCCATTGATATCACATGGTTCATGAAATAAATATTATATTGGCAATTTACTCTAAAATTTAAATGACTAAAAACTTGTAATTCTCAAGAGATCAATAGTGCAGTTTTATCTTTTCCTATATAACTATATACATACATATGTATACATATACTACATTACAGCCATTAGCTACTAAAATGAATCATATGTTCTGATCCTACCACATAGCATATAAAATTGATGTTTCAGGAAATTTAGTAGCAAAGCTAATATTATATTTTCCTGTATATATACCAACCTTATGTATGTACGAGTACGTTTATAACGATGGAAAAGTGAAAATTTTTCCAGTAGTAGGTGAGAAGGTATACATTACATAATACACTACTCATAAACATGCCCATATATATATATATATGTATGGTTAGTAGTCAACCTCATTTTGCAGTCTACAGGCGATTTTAGTTCAATGCACCACCACCAAAATGTTGATGCGATATCGATACTCAATTATTATTATTGTGGTGAGACTGTTTATTCTTGTAGACTGGTAGAATTTTTGGAACGGTTGTATGTTACATATCGATGATTATTTAACAAAAGGCCCTAACTTAAATATTTTTGCACAGCAAAGAGATATGAAAGTGGCCGTTTAAAAAGAGACGAAAAAACATATTTTTTCGTGAAATTTAGTAAAATAGTGTTGCCACATAGTGTAAAATATCCCAAATTACCAGATTTCATAAAAAAAAAACGATTTTTTGAAAAAATTGATATTAGCGCCTTTTCTCAAATAATCTTTGACTTCGATATATATAAATGGTGCACCAATGACACCAGCACAATTTATGGCCCCAAACATTTTCAAAGTTAATAGTTTTGTAAATGTACAAGAATGGAATTTCATTTAAATAAATAGCAGTTTATCCCATCCATTCCCAAGTATGTATGTATAGCAATCAAATTACACTCATAGTGATAGGAGAACAGTGTTGGCGGCAACTCCAACAACGAAATAAACACAAAGTTACAATAATAAACTACAAAATTATTAAGTATCATGCAGAGATTTTCAAGTATATATGTATGTATGGTACGACTGTACGAGCAGTTGTTATTCATCGGGATTCTGTCGCTAGGATGTGAAATTGTAAACTGAAAACGTTCCTAGATTTTAGATTTTGAAAATTCATGGGAGCTTTCACACACTGTTATATATGTACGTGTACACGAGCAACGAGCTTGTCATCTATCTTATTTGGATTGTACATGTACTGCCAGACAAAATGTATGCTACTGCTAATTACGTTGATGGTAATTTCAAATTTATCTTCATTATTGTGAAAATTGCGATTTATAGTTATTATTTTTGTAGTGTAATTTCAACTGGTGTTGGAAATTAATTATTGAAATGATTTATAATAAGACAGCAGGATTTAAGAGGGACAACAGTTCGGAAAACACCGAGTACAATGGCAATAAGCATTTTAATGTTTTACATTAATAATTGAATTTTTTAATATGGCTTTTACGTAATGTTTGACTTGACACTTTCTATCTTAGGTTAAATACTTTTTGAGAAATATTGTCATTTAACCCTAAACCTACCAACATTCCCTTAGAGCCATTTATGAGAAATACCTTGAAGAAAATTCATAGCAATTACACAATTAACATATTATAAAAATCATTTTAGCTTTTTCGTCTATAGTATTTGAAAAATAAAATGTGCCCCAAAGGCACATGTTGGTAACATTAGGGTTAATTTCATTCAAATTAAATGTTTTCTTCCTTTTTTTCAGGTGGACCTGAAATATTCTCAACAAGGGGTAAGTGATTTTATTTTTATTTCTTTATACTATATGTGTGCCTATAGTTTAAAAAAAATGTTAATAATAAATATTTCAGGTTTTTGAGTTTTTATTTATGCAGGGGCAAATTTTATGGGCAAAGAATTCCTTTTCGCATAGTAACGTAGTTTTTTTTTTTTTTTTGCTTATTGGTGGGGAAACATTTTATTGGCAAAAAATGTCTTTCTTTAATCGTAGAATCAAATTTTGTTTGTTTTTTTTTTGGGGGGGGGGGAGAAATTTTATATTTACAGATTTCTCCCCTAAAAATAACGTATGGGGTTTACTAGTTAGTAAGAATTAATTTTGTTCAATGTTACCTGTAGTTACGAGGTTATTTTATTATATTTTTTTTATATATTCTTTTTATTATATTATTTTATGTCATGTTTTTTCCACATATTCACATGCCGAGGTTTTACTATTACAGTTACCTACCTACTTTTTAAATAGGAACAAAAAAATATTTCTTAGTTTCATATTGAGCACAAATGTATGAAAGGAAAATCCAGTAACTTTTACTTTATACTATAAGCACTTCTGGTTTTTTTTTATTGCTGTGGTTTTAAGGATTTAGCATAAACTAGAAAATGCTTAAGTGCAGTGAGCTTTCGTTTTATGCTATTCATTAAAAATGTTCCCGTTTTAATTTTCTTTGAATTTTTATGCATTACATAGGAAAAAAAAACTAAATTAAAATAATTACTTTAATAATAATTATTTTAAATCTCTTGTTCCATTGTCAAGCTATTTTAATGACAGTGCTACGAAATAATTGTGAAAGTAAAAAAAAAAAATAATCATTTATTTTGTATTTAGAATTTTCTTCTATAATATTAATTAGTTTTAATGATAGTTTCAAAGCGTGCATTAGTGCAGATATAATTTATAACGAAGAAGCGTTCTTTTTTTACTAAATTAATTAAATCGTCCAGATTTCCACTAATTATTTCTAACATATTTCCACATCAACAAACATTTAGTTTTCTTTTAATTTTATTTCCCTTTATTCATTGGATTGCATTGGGCAGAGAATTATAGTGCGCCACGTTGCAGATATAAGTATATAACAAAGTCTCTGGTGTAGCATTGATTTTTTACAAAATATTTCATTGTCGTAGGAATTTGTATCCTTTAGTTGTATGTATTTTATTCTATGTAATCATTAACTTATCTTCTCGAAATCAACATTGCTTCCGCCAAGGTATTAGAAAGATTTGGCGTTCTGTTTCTGTAACATGTTTGCGATTTCCGCTTGTTATGTGAGAACAACAACTCTAAAAGAGGTTTAGCTAGAAACTTCAAATCTCGGATATATGGATATATGTATGGGGTATTCTGAACGGTGCTCTTGGTTTTGTTAACTGTTTCCGTTCTTGTTAAAAATCTCAATAGATTTCCTAATTTTAATGTAAAAATAAATTATGAAATTCCGACAAACATTGTGTCCATAGTGTTTCCACAAATTGTGTGTGTATTTCTCACCAGGAAACACTGCAGAAACATATGGAAACAAATGCCGAAAATATTTTGCTAATTTCCAGAATAATTTCGTCAAATTTCAGCATATTTATTTATAGATTGCCTTGTGGGCAAAGATGTATGGGCCCGACTTTCTACCTCTTATTCCACTGCTGTACCTTTTTTTGATCAATTAACAGACAATTCGTATTCATTGAAAATATTTGTCGGCCATACTGCTACATATAGGAGAAAAATGTTCCTTTAACGGGAACATACACACACACTTATTCGAAATAGAACTGGGAACTGATGTAGGTATGTTGTTTTGACATTTCTTATAGACATTTGGAAACACATTTTAATTGGGGAAACAAATTGTTTACCAGAAATTGAAATGGAATGAATCTATATGAATTAGGTATGAGCCTCTGTGCTAGTGGGGCAACATATCAGACGGGTGAATATTTGTTGGAGTGAAATTCCTGTTAATAAATTCTTCTATTATTTTAGAATTTAAATTCCAAAAAAAGGAGTCGAAAAAAATGTTGAAATAAATTTTACAGCACATTGCAGAGCCGTAAGAATGAAAATCTATAATTAAATATATTTACAACATCCTCAGAATTAAGTTGATCCCTAGATAAAGCTAAAAAAAAAGTCCTTTCTTTTCACTCCCGGCATTATTAAAAGCAACTGATTTATATATTTATGTATGTAGATGTTCTGTACAGAGCCCAGAAATTTTGATTTTGTTTTACTTTCCTTGATGTATAAGATGGTAAACCAGTAAGAGGTGGCATTTTCAGAAATTTTGTACATGTTCTGAATTAACTTCCATATAATCTATACCTCTACCTATGTATATTGTACAGTACATGTTATATGGGTGCTTGTATCAAACAAAATAATTTACAAAACATTATGGCGAACGCCTAAGAACGAAAAAAAAGACTTCTTTTTGAAAATTGTCTGTAAAACCATACGAGCAAATGCCTCAAATTTATTATTCATGAAGATTTGTGACAGAAAATCTCACAAGGATTATCTGCTTCAAACATATTGCCAAGATTGTTAAAATAAAATACGACCTGCAATTTATTTTCCCTTCGTTATTCATAATAATATTTTATTTCATATTTTGTTCATATATATACATATCCTGTTTATATCCTAAGGGTAAACAAAGGTGCGAAAGTGAAAATATGGATTTGTGTTTATTATTTTCGGATGTATTTTGTCTAAGTTCTTCTTTTGTTATTATGAGAAGTTATGGAATGACTCTATATATATATGTATATGTAGGTGGGATATATATAAAAAAGAAGTAGATATTATGATAAGAACGTCGCTTTTGGATTTAAAAGTTGATACTTGAGCACATTGAACGTCACAAATCATATATGAAAACTGATAAAATGTAACAGAGAAAACCTATTTCGCAAACATTTCTAAAATAAATACGATTATGTTAAATTTAAAGCTAAAGAGTTCTGTAGGAAGTATAGGTAACGAAGAACATAGGAATTTTATAAAAAAAAAAATTTTGTATAATATCCGGGATACAATTAAACTAATAGTGTCTGTTAAAATCTTCAATCAATAACAGCTGTGAACAAGGAGAGCTAAAATTGTTATTGAACAATGAATGTTTTGTGAATAGAGGAAAATCTTCAGAAAAGTCGAGAAGAAATAGAAGAAATATGTAGGTAGTACGTCAAAGCTCAAAAAAAAAATTGAATGAACCGGAAATCTATGGAAAATGAACGATTGATGTGAACAAAATTGGATATACGCTTCCAAGTAAATGTAAAAGCAGCAGAGCATGAGGAATGAGATGAATCAATGAAGTAACAGGAGATCTTAGAAGAAATCAACGTGTAGAAGACATAAGCTTTGGATAGATAGAGTAGAGAAGAAACCTAATATATTTGTAAATATTTTAAATATGATTCAAGTTTCAATTCGGCCAATAATCTGGGAAGGATGTTAAGCAAATAATCTGAAAAAAATTTCAATTCAACTGATAAACTCTATATTGGAATTATTGAGAACAGTTATTAAGCTGTTATAGAGTCGCATCAATAAATAAACTCATTAGAGAACGATGAGTAAAGATTTGACAAATTTCTTTTGCACTAAAATCTCTTATTTATTATCTATAAGGATGCTTTATCCTGGGATTTAATCTCATAGGCCAATTAAATAGACCAAATAATAACATATTTTTTTATTCAGCTGCTCTAAAAGTAAGTTCATCGACTTCAACTACTTCTAAAATGATTTTGGCGAGGAAATAATCACATGCATTTACGACCCCGTTATGACTCTTAATGACCCGTTATGACTGTTAATGACCCATTATGACTGTTAATGGCCCGTAATGACTTAGAATGACACTGGAATGACTCGGAATAACCACGAAATGAAGGGAACAATTTCCCTTGAATTACTTTAGTGATTACCACCTCAGATCTTGGCTGAAATGATGAAATTTTATAAATTTGTCAATTATTGTAGCTCTTTTCGTATACCAATATTTTGTCCTTTTGCTTGTTAATTAGCTCATTCAAAATATACAAAGGTCAAGGCAATCTGAATAGCTAATAATTGAGCCCTTAAAATAATCATAATCAGTTTGAAGGTTTGTATTCATTTGAAATTTTTAATTAGAACAAATCTCCCTACAGCCTAAAATCCCCATTAACATTTATTGGGAAAAGCTTTTTCTAAAATCTTCCCTTTTTTCGGCAGATTTTATTTATATAGGATTTGGGCCGCTTTTTATGTTACACTTTGTAGATTTTATCCGAAGGGCCGACAATGTTTATTAAGTAAGGTTTTTTAAGGCACCGCCAATTAGATGGACAGGCCACGTTATAAGGATGGCAGTCAACAGTGCACAGAATTAATATTGGCCTGTTTCCATGACCCTTCCATAAAGGGAGACCACAAGTAAGTCAGGTTCAGTGGATTGAGTGGTTGCCTTTGGAGCGGGAGGTCTCGGGTTCAAATTCGACTGGGGTAAAACATGAAAATGTTTTTCTCTGGTATGTTAATTTGAATCTGAGGCCTGGTGGTTGGATTGCACTTAAAAACAGTCTAATAATGGTATTATCTCAACAACAAAAATAGCATTGCTTTAATGGCGGTGAAATAGCGAGCATTTGTAAGGTTTCTGTAAACAAAAGAACACTTCAAGAACACTACATTTTCCCACAAAAAAAGACATCATCAGATCAATTGAAATAAATGTAACTGGAGTATTATACAATAGGTCTAAATAAAGGCCGCAGTGTAGGTGATTCATAAAAAATCACACTCCTATCAAAAATCAATGTGTGGAAAATTAATTGGAAAAGTTGGACGACACAAACAGAACGATTTTATTTAAGTTATAATATGAAGTGACCAACGAATAAAAACCATACACAATTTAATACTTGAATTGGAGCTTTTATACTCAACGTCAATTTTCTAACAATTGCCATAAATAGGAAATAAATTCGTTACGTAAGTGTATCTCTATCAATAAACTTTTCCTATATAAAGAAAAACTATACTTACATACATATATCGACCGCCCAACTATATAGTGGGCACTATAACTGGAACTACCGATAAATCACAGTTGTGTATAAAAACTTAATACGAAACAACTTCAGTTATTATTGTTACCACTCAAAGTTGGTACTTTCACGTAACTGCAACGAAAGTTTTTGTTTTTTTTTTTAAAGTCGTTTAGTTTGATTTATATCTTAATACTTGAGATTAGACATAGACGTTCGTATACTGTACAAGTGTACAGTAATAGATGTACATAGTAGATGTATGCAATTGTATAAGAGGATGAAAAAGTGTCTTCTTTTTTTCTTCATTGATGTTTTCTTTGTTACATATATAGCACACACATACAGTAACATTACATACATAATATAGAAAATTAAATAGATTACACTGACAACGATAACAATGATATATTTTATTACACAATATTGAGAAAACCAATTCGGGCTTCTTTGTAATTGTTTTGTGCTTTTCTTGGATATGTACGTGACTTAAACCTCCCCCAATTTGAAAACCGCTTATATGTGTATTTTTGTGACGAGAATGAACTGCTCAAGGGGAACACGTTGCTGAGGTTTTATTTACTTAAAAGCGATTTGGTTCGTGACAATTCTACTTAAATATTTTCGGTGGAATTTTGTTTTACTTTCCATTATTTTTTTTTCTTCTTCTTTCTCTTGTTGTTGTTGTATGGAAAATTGTGTACATTGGCTTAAGCAATATTCCTGTTGGTGAGCACTAAGAAGAAGAAGAAGAAAAAAAAATTGATTTTTTTTTTCGTTTAACCTAAGGTAAATGCCTCTTTGTAAGTCTAAGCGCGATAAACGTAATTGGTGTACATTTAAATTTCTTAAACGTTTCCCTGGCATTTTGGAATTATGCGAAATTGTATCTTTTTTAAATTCTAAGTGTGTTACTTACCGTAATTTTAGAGGTTAAAACATAATCTTCGACGGCAGTGTTTATTATTTCAATATTGTATGTAGTACCTGCGTACAGGAGAGCTTTTCAATCTAAAGAGCTTTTTCCAACTATTTATTTTGCCAAACAAGGTTTACATATATCCAGTTAAACTATTTGGAAATGTCTAGCTTGGTTGTCGTTTTTTTTTTTTTTTTGGTCTTGCACGATAGACATTAAAAGCTTAAATTTAAAAATGGAATTCGAACTATCCGCCATCGCTCCGTATTTTACTTGTGTATTGAATTTAATAGGATCTCTTATTTCTAAGTAGTGCTAAACACTACTGATCTACTGGAGCGGCTCTTGAGAATGATTGCTCCCCTAATCATGGGACTATTTTAAATAAAAAGGGTAGGCCATTTTGATAGAAGAAAATGGAAACAAATTTCGAAGAACATCTCGACTGTTTTTTTTAACAATTTTGAACTTTTTTAATATTAGGAATGTTATTTTGAAACTTTGTATTTTTATATAATTTTAAATTTCCAGCATTTTTTGCCAAATAAAATTTTTAGACAAAATTAACCCTTCAAGGTCTATACATTTTGAATATAAAAGAGTTAACCAAAAATTTTTCAAAAAGCTACAATACTTATTTTCCTCAGCGTTTAATTGTAAATTGTTTCGTAAATTTTTCTTTTTAAGAAAACATTAACCCTTTAAGGTTATGATGCTTTTAAAAAATGAGTTGACTTTTAAAAAATGTTAACGCACTAAAAACATAAAAAATGTCTCCCTGAATTTTAATTTTTTTTTTTTCACTCTTTCATGTTCAAGTGACTTGGTCAATGTGCATTTATTATGTTTGAGCTTTTAAAATATTTGTGATTTAAAAGTCGTCAAGCTGAAATTTGACGAGAGGTGAGGCGTGGATTTTTTTTCACGTGGTGTAGCGATTTTTTACTAAAATTTGTTCTAAAAATTTCACTTGAAGTTTGGTCATTCATAATCAAAATTTATTGTTTTAAAATACAATTTTGTTATTTTTTTAAATATTAAAATACCAAATTATTGTTGTCTTTATTAACATATCGGGGAATATCAAACAATATAAAATTGTAATTTTAACAAAATCAACCAAAATACGTATATCGTCAATCTATCAAAAATACTACTTACAATTTTTTTTTTACTGTGTATAATAAAGTATGGCCAATCCTGCTACACCAAATGAATGACTAGATGAGCTTATATTCATTAAGTACCAATAAAAAAAAAAAACATTTAATAAGTTCAAGTGGAAATAAAACAAAATATTTATTGATACTCTAATGAAATTGAATTCAACAGGTATATATCTACACAGCAAATCCTCCTCATCTTTATCACAAACGAAAATCTATTTGAATGTATAAGACAAGTTTGAAAAATGTTTTCTACTTTTGACAAAATGTTCTCAGCTTTGTCTCGAAAATGAACTTATGCTATTGTCGTATTGATCCTATTTCTGCGACAACAAAACGATGTTAAGCTGGATGGATGTGTTCTCAAAATACTAATCCAATAATGATCAATCTTTGTGAAACGATGTAATTTATCAGTATCAAAACCAAACTAAGTGTTGGATATAAATATCTGTATAAATATAGTGAAAGAGAGTGAGTGTTAGAGAGAGAGAGAGAGAAAAAAAAAATATGTTTTGTGCAATAAATCAAATCTAAACACGTCAAGCAAAAATATTTTGGCGAAAGGATAAAATATTGTTTTACTTGTGTACAATATAAAATAACGTCAACACCAAGTTTCAGCCTTCGCCTAACCATAAATAACATTTGTTAATATCCTTGCTACTAACTACATATATACTCGTATGTACTTCTATTTATGGTGTATTGTTGATATTGTTCGGGATATGGTATTTTCATGATTTGTAAAGTGCAATATTTATACGTACCTACATAGGTACAATTCCTAACTATACATATGCATATATTTTGGTGTTTATATATGTAAACAGCTATTTTACCAAAATTTACATTGAATTACTTTAATATTATGTAGACTTATAGTACTACCAGTGACGTGTGTGGATTTTATTTTTGCCTATCCAAAGTACCTCTTAAATCCTTTCTATTCCGTGTAAAATTGTGGATTTTGGACAAATTTTTGACATTAATCGACAGTATAGCTCAAAACTATGAATGCCACAGAAAAAATAATTTTCGATTATTTGTAGCTTCGACAATTCCTCTAAGCATGAAATGAAGTAAATTGGTCGACGTTTACCGAAGTTATAAGCATTTCAGTGAATCGTTGAATTTGAGTAACCGAACATTATTTTCATGTTGTGAAAACTTGGGCTTACGATTTATTTCCGGATATGGGACTAGTGGAATTTTTTTTATAATATTTATAGCCATCCTATACGCCCTATGTGTTTGGACTATACTAAATGATTCACCCTGTATATCGAGGAAATCATCAATACATGGCATATGCATATGCAATTCAAGACTGGGTAGTAATTCTATGGAGAATTATTGCTGATTTTCTTAATATTTTGTTAGAAAATGGAAAAAAAGTCAAAAAAGATTGGAAATATAATTTGACTTAAAATAAGATTATCATTATTAATATTTCAATTAATTATACGGAATTATACGGATTACAGTAAGAGTTTCACGAGGTATTTTAGCTAGGGAAAAATAAAAGCCTACTGAAATCTACCTAGGCTGCATCTTGATCAAATTAGTATTAACTGAGTGATTGAGGAATTGATGAAAATTGTAGGTCGGAACTATTCAGTACTTAGTCTGGATCTACTGATGAAAAAAAAAATCTACTAATTATGGTAAAAAAGTGTAAACAAATAAAATATATTGAACATAAAAATGCTCAATACGTATAGTGAGAGAAACACGAGAGAAGTGCGAAATGTGCGAGAAACAAGAGAAGCGAGAAAAATAAATGAAACGACGAGATAAGGAAAAGAAGCGAAAATAGGATAATTTTCATCTGTTTAGTTGGACAATATAAAAAAAAAATCGATTATATACAATAACGTCGGATAAGATATCATAAAATGGCGATTCAATACTCGCCCTTTTGTGCCCCACAATGCATTGTATTTCGCTCGAGCAATTTGCCAGAAATGGTTCTATTAGTTATTCTCGAAATGTACAAATGTAATAAAACACACAAAAAAGGCAAATAGACCTACCTGTACCTATTTACCCTACGTGGTTGTAGGAATTTAAGAATTCAGTTTCTTTTGTATTTATGCCCCAAAATACACACATGTTGTGTGCGTGCAGTCATTGAAAACTGTGTTAATAATTAATTTAATAAAAAATTTATAAGATTTTTAAATTCCATTTGTAAAGTGCCTTTCTTTGAGTTTTTGTTTTTTTTTCGTGTTGGTTTTATTTTTTAGTTCATTTAACTAAAAGCTGGAACGAACGAGAAAAAAAATGTAAATAGAAAATGCCAATGGTGCCGATAACCTTCTGAGAAAAATGCCATTTTCGTGTTTTTTTTTTCTTTTCTAGAAATACTTTCAAATAAAGAATTTATTATTTCGTACGAGTATTTTTACCCTCATTTTACACCTTACAATAACAAATAAGTTCTAACGTCTTTTGGCACACTCGAACAACCCTTAGCGAACAGAAAAATATGCTTAAATCACTTATCAAAACATTTGCTATTGTCGAATTGATGGTATATTGTGTAGAAAAGTCTAGCATTCATCCAGAAAAAAAGGAATTTTTTTTTTCTTTTTTATTTGAGGCTATCCATAGGTCAAGGTAGGTATTAGTGATGTATATTATAAATGGGATGAGGTAATTTATATTAGGTGTTTCAAGTGCTACATTACAATAGAACATACCTACATTCTACATAATGTATGTTCCGGAGTATTAATGGTAAAGAGAGATTTCTAGCGTGACTAGATCACATTCGGATAACGAAAATGTATATATGGCAAAAAAAAAATCATTTTAATTGAATTATAATCAATTTCCTGATTTCGTCCGTAATTTATTATTATTATTCTTACATGTACAAAAACGAAGTACATACATATATTTAGTGGTACAATTGTACTTATTAATAATTTTAATAACTTTCTTTTTCTATAGTCTTGTAAATGACTAAACATTATTTTTCCAACTACATAATAAATCAATGGCGGTCTCGTGAGAATTAAGCCAACCAGCAAAAATGATTGCTTGAACCAGTTACATACATACCATACATACGTAAAATCTATATAAATTTAGTCAATATTTTAAGGAAATACTTCAAAGACCTTAAAGTCACAATTACTAATAACTTTCATAAATAAATTCCCTAAAAGCCAATTTAACTTTGAAAATTTTTTTACTTGATTTATTTTAAATTAAAAAAAAAAAATCTTAAAATATATTTCGACTTCAATGTAGTTATTGAGTCATAAGACATATCCTTAAATTCTAATTTCGTTGAAAATGAAAAATTTACCAAAATCATTGTTAAAGTCAATTTAATTTTGAGATGAGATCAAAATTATTTCTTATAAGAACCAACCAATATTCAAATAATTTTGCTAGATTTCAGCCTTCAAAGAAAAATATTTTGACTTCAATAAGACATATTCGACCTAAAATTCGAGTTACCTTGGAAATGTAAAATTTACCAAAATCATTTTTAAAGTCAATTTAACTTTGAGGTCAAATCAAAATTATTTCTTATAAGCACCAACCAATATTCAAATAATTTTTCTAGATTTCAACCTTTAAGGAAAAGTAAGGAAAAATTCAATATATATTGAAAATGTCTGCACTGCACAACTCATATAATATTAGACTTTAAAACAGATATTACGTAAAATACTGAACAAACAGATCTATAGGTTTGTTTATTGAATTTTAAGGATAAAGGAAGACCATTTTCAATTTGTAATGTGTCTTCTTGTACTCCGCTTTAGTAAAATAACGTAAAATAATACAGAACAACTCTAAAAATGTCTATGAACTACATATATGTATGTATATTGTAGAATACCACTGATAAAGGTAGCTATTAAAAGATATATCGCCCTATATTTATATAAAAGACAATATTTTATGACATTATTGACTCATTTTTGTTCTGATGATATAAAGAATCTTTTGATAGTAATTGAAACAACCCCCGGGTTTTCGTTTCCAATAATAAATAAATACATAAAAGAACCGTAAATTTACGAAATTGCATCGCAATATTGCCACTTGAGTGAACTACTTCAAAATCATTTGATTAATAGTGCGTAAACTATTTTATTATCTATAAAACAAATATACATCCAGCAAACATATTGAGCATAAAATAAACCACCCTAAGCGCATAGAGAATTACCGATAGCAAAACGGTAAGGGGAAGGAGTATGTACTACATATATAGGTATAGAAAAACCACAGCTATTTTATTGCGCAATGAATTCCGTTAAGGGAAGGATTTTCCCAAGAAGTTTTCTATATTTGTCGAAAATATTTATAAATAAGCATTTGCCGTTACTAGAATGGATAGTTGAAAATTAAAATGGTTGAAATAATGCCTGAAAAATATAATAAAATAATATTTACAATGTGCATCATAGAATTATTTGTGTTTGTCGTGAAAATTCAAGTCAAGTTTATTAATTGATATATAAATTGTGAAAAAGCTAATTTATACAAACAATCTCTATTATTTCAATATATTTTTTTTTGACCACATCCAATTATATCAGAAATATAATTTTAGTAATTTGATTTATATCTAATTGACACATCGTATGCGACAAACTTACGCCGAAAGAAGTAGTAATTGTTATTAAAGAAGTATTGAATCAATGAAATGAACCGAATTAAAAACGTCGAAACCCTTTTGAATTGAATTGATCTGAAATAATTTTTTTTTTATTTGTTTAATTTTCTTCTCTTCTCTTATATGATATCTCAATTGTCAACCAGCAATATCATAACGATCGATAGTTCAGTTCAAACATATAATATTCTATAAGCCATAATCAATAAATCAAAAACCAAATGGACTCATTACAAATCCCTAAGAGACTTCCGATAAGACATTGACAGCCATTAAAAAAAAGTGATAGAATCGTTATATACGAAAAAGCAAATAAAATATTAACTCCCAATTCGCATTGAGAAGATGAAACCAAAGAATAAAAAAGAAGAAAAAAGTGAATATAAACACTTTGGATAGCTGTTAAGATATTTTTATCTCAGACAAAAAAACAGACAATAAAAATATTTAAAAAAACATTTCTGACATTTGCCACCAACTGAATAAGTTATCCCAACCCCAGTCTTAAATAATAAATAAACGATTTCAAGAATGTGCTCATAAAAGTTTCTGTTTTTTTTTTCTATCTATACATTACATATAGCTACATATGTACGGGTACATACATTGTACAACTCTAGAGTACGGAAAAAAAGCTTATACAATTTTTGGGAGGGAGAGAGGGTTGGTGGGGTGGAGAAGAAGAAATTGCTTAAGCTGGCAATATATCCGTAATCACTTAACGAATCCACCAAACCAAAACCATAACCATTCTCGCGCCATTCCCTTTTATGTTCATGCATTATACTGTTATGTTGCTGTAACAAACCCATTACCATTATTTAAACAGAGCTTTACAAAAGCTCAGCCACATACTTCCTGTTTAGCAGATTTTTAGATTAGTTCCGCTTTTCTGAAAATGGCTCGTCGGGTAAAAATTTGTAGCAAACTTAACCCGCATTTATGCACAATTTTATGTCATTTCTGGTAATCGGGTAGAAGTTTGAGCAGAGCATTTTTTCGTTTTTTTTGGTTTTTATTGTGCGCTTTATGCAAGATATTTTTGTGTAAATATAATAAAAGCGTGTCGGATAAAGCGGAACTGACGCTATAGCGCCAGAAAATGTTTACAATCTATAGAGAATGGAGAACTGGGGATGTTTGATTGTTTGGCTTGATTTTTTTATGTAGTGACTTGCGAATATTTTTGGTGTCTATAACTTTTTGAAACTTTCCACTTTTATATTATTTTGCAGCATTTTTTTTTTGTTGGCAAAAACACAAAGATTTTGATGAAATTTCAGAATAACTTCAGAAAAACCAAAGAGAAAAAAAAACTGTACATTAATAAGAGTTCTATCTGATTTAGCCTTCTTAACCCTAAAGGTACTGCCACACAAAGCGCGGTCTGCCCGCCGCGGTCTGTTATAAATATTATTAAAATGTTTATTAAAATGTTATTAAAATATTTTTTGACCGCGGCGTTCTGTCAAAAATTTGATTATTGTGATTGCAATTTTAGTAGAATTGAATGACATTTTGATAGATAATGTGAGAAAATATCCATTTATTTTTGATATTAGTAATAAAATTGACAAATTTTTCGCGTATTTCGTTTATTGGTCGATGATTAGTTGCTCGTTACAAGAATATGTTATGTAATTTCTTCAGTTTTTGTTATTATTGTTGTTCCCTGTTTATTACGATGGTAATTATATAAAAAACATGTTTTTTTTACAATGTGGGTGATCGTTTTAATCTCCGGGCAATCGCGCAATTCTGTGTGTCGTCTCTTTGGTGGAGTATTTTTGGCTGACTCCACAACACCTCGCCATATCTGTCGATCTAACTAGAAATTTGAATGTTTTCGTTTTTATTTTCGGCGTAAAGATGTCAAATTTACCTATCTCTGTACGAATAAAGTAATCTCATCATTTTCTTTGTGTGATTCAATTCAGTTGTAATGATTAATAGATTCATGTATTAAATACAACTTTTTTGAAAATCTTAAAAAAGATTCGGCGATTCTATGTTTGGGAGTCTTAAGAGATCTCTAACCATACATATTGCCTTGAAATAAATAACATTTCCTCTAAGTCTTTTTTATTCTTTATACAAAATTAAATTATTGTAAGAGGGGACCTCTCCCATGACGTTAACTAAAATTACTTAATTTTTGTATGGGAATTATAAACATTTTTATTAAATTCAATAATACAGGGAAGGGGTCTCTTACTAGGGTTTCTGAAAACTCGGGTTTTTAAGACTCGACGAGTCCGAGTCCAAAATTTAAAAAACTCGTCGAGTCCGA
>JANSTT010016755.1:0-20127 GCA_026745375.1 Platyura marginata | reverse complement strand
TATATATATACTGTTGTCGATATATGTATTATATATGTGAAACGACTATTTTCTGTAGATTTTCTTGTTAGTTTTACAGATTAAGCGATATTTACTTTTTGGGTGCGTGCAATTTCAGATTTTATGTATCTATATGTTGTCTACGTGCGGTCACTGGTTTTTCTAAATGTACATAGAACCGGAGGTATGATTACAATACAAACATATCAGATTTTGATTTTGGAACGGAATCAGATTGATTAAAAGAGAACATTTTTTTTAACTTACTAGAGATTGGACCACTTTTTTGTTGTTGGTAAAACAGAGATTTGAAAGGACATAATTGAATTTTGACATTATTATTTTTGTCTTATTGTCTCTTCAAGACTGAAATGCGTTTGGCCAATTTTATTAGGAGAATAACCATAATCGGCAGTGACTATTCTAATTTTATGAAGTTGTGAGTGAGAAGGGGTGAGTATTATGTCAAATACATTTCTACCAAATGAATAATATTGGAAAAAAGTTTTCGACACATTATATGAGATGATTCCTTAAGTCTATAGGTCTAGTATTGTAATGAAGATTATGAAAAATTAGAGGAATTGTTTTTGAAGGGAAAAATTTGATTTTAAAATTTAGAATTTGTACAGAACTTAACATTGACTATAAAACGGTCCTATAAGATGTAAATAAAATAATCAAAATTAATGTTTTTCTAATATAAAAAAAAAAAGTTTTTGATGAGTTTAATAATGTTTTTACTAGCTTATTTGTATTAACAGAAATTGTTTTTTTTATTATAAAAATGTACTCAAAACAAAACAAAAAATGCTTAAATAAATTAATTCAGTATTTTGTATATAGAAAAATCTATTGATTACAATCCACTAAAACAACAACGAAATAATCGAAAACAATATAATGAAAAAATTTCATTTTTAATTCGAATCGACATAAAATCAAATTAAAATATATCAAAATAAAAAAAAAAATTAGAGATATATTACTCGCTATTATTATTTCTTTTTGTATAATGTTGAAAACATTATTAAAGTGCACAAACAATTTCTGTTGACAATAATTTTGATTAAAACATAAAATTCTCTTCGTACCGTTTGGTTTCATATTCAATGGAAAATAATAAATAAAATGTTATTTTTCTATTTTGCTAGGCGCTGCTTTTCCTATTTATTTTCCCTTTATTTTTCTCGTAATAAAAATAAAAAAAATAAATCAATCAATGTATTTATATAACATGAGTGTTGATTTAAAATGACACATGCAATTTGAATTCAAGCAGAATGACAAATTAGTTTATTTGCATTGGACTATAATCTGGAATATTTTTTCCGTTAATTTTTTTTTCCTTTTTTTATATTTCGTAATAAAATTATTAAAAATTTGTTTATATTTTGTCATTCCACATTAATTTAAAAAAAAAATATATATTTTTTTTTCATAAAGTATTGAAAATAAATTATCTCTATATTGTGCTCGAAAATAAAAATCAAAATATATATATATTCAAATTATTGTATGAATGGTATACTGATTAATAATAAAAGTGATTAATTTGAAAAGTAAATATTTTTTAATAACCTAAATTATCGCGAGTTTTTGTTTTTTAAATCATGGTGATTTATATAAATTAATAGCAATTTTGTATTTTTTTTTTGTTTTGTTTTTTTTTTGGCAATAATAATAACATTTAAATATTTTTATTAGAATTGTGAATTGATATAGGCTATTTTTTGATGCCGATGTATTGTGAGTGCCAAAAATTTTGATTTTTGTGAATTTTCTTTAAACCTTTTAGTATATTTAACAGAAAACGGAGATTTTGCATACTTCTATCTGAATTTAATCAATTAATAAAAAAAGAGTGTGCATATTTTAAAAAAAAAATTAAAATTAATATAATATTTTTTTGCTGTAAATTATATTAGTAAAAAAAAAAAATATTAGGCAAAGATTTAGTTAAGGTGCTTAAAGTTTTTGAAAAAAACGATTAAATTTATTTTGAAATTTAAAAAAAGGCTTAACCCGAACCAAAACAAGTGTAAAGAAAACTTCACATTTTTCAGTTTGAAATTATACGAAGGCTATTTCGCTGGAATTCTACTAAAAAATATTCATGATTTTTGTGACTTAGTTATGGTAAAAAAAGAAGAGACATTGTTGAAAAATATCGAATTTTTATTTTATATTGGTGGTTACTCCAATGACTTAAATCCAATATTAGTTTTTATTACTATATTCATGGTAAATTTTTATTTATTTTTTTGTTAAAACATCTACGAATGAAAAAGGAAACAATTTAAAGTATTTCCTGTTCTAAAATAGCTTTTGTTGGAAGAGCCACTTCATAGTAAATTTTTCTATAGAAGTTAACATCATAAACTTGAGATCAAAAATCAAATCGTTTACCATATAATGGATATAGCATCTGTTAATGAAAAAGCCATTTTCTAAAAGAAAATCCAAACGTATATATACTTAAGAGGGCGTAAGGTTAAAGGTTATTGCATAAAATTTGAAAAAAATACAAATTTCTGCATATTTCTCAAAGACAAATTGAAAATAAATGAACGCGAGTTTGGGCTAGACATTTTCATATGAAGGATCTTAAATTTGATGGTTTATTTATATTTAATTGTATAAACATGAGAGCTTTTGCTTTGAAATGAGTTGGTGTTTCAACCTAAATTTAATGGAATATTTTTTCCTTTACAAGCGTAATTCAATGTTACTCTTACCAAATTGACGCATCTTCTCTGAACTATCCTGTATTTATGAAGTATTAAAAAAATTGTATGAAATTAGATCACATTACTGGTCTAATTATTAAAATTACGATAATATTTCAAATTTCCAGTAAAAAAATAGGCAAAATTAACTATGAATAATTTCTCTAAAATAAAACTTTCAATATTTATGATAACCTAAATATTCATATGATAAAAATTAATATAAATTGCTTATTTATGTATCTCATTTAAAAACAATCTATTACAAAATCCTTTGTCACAACTTTTCATAGCTGCTTCAAAAACAAACAAAAATTGTTCTATTGCATAAATCATCAAATAAAGCTGTAGAACAAATATAATATTTTCCAGCTATAAATCTTTCAAAACCTCTCGTATGCAAATGTGTACCCACAAAACCTACCTTATATTTTATAGATATACTTATATTTTATATGTATTTGTATTATACATATACATACATATAGGTATATCTAGATTTCACCACATACCAAAAAAGAAAGAAAAAAAAAAAAAAAACTTAATCAATAAATATTTTTCAAACCGTTTTACTTTGCTATATTTCAACTTTTCTTCATACGTAAAAGGTATTCAAATAGTTATTTTCCAAGGAAATGAATATGTTCCCAAGGAAATTGCATATTTAGCTCTGGAATTTATGCAACTTAGTCTATATGTGTATACTTATATTATTTCTTATGCATATATTTGGTTTTCTTTTGATTTAAGACTCATAATATTTTTTTTTTTTTTTTTAAACTGCTTCTTAGACAAAATGAAGTTTTTGAAAATCTCCGTTTTATTCTAATTTATTAATGTTTTAGAATTAAATTACCATTAAAGCAACTAAACTATAATTAAATTTTTTTTAACTATAAAATAGTAAATTTTACCAACAAAAAAAAAACTAGTAAATTTTACTAAAAATTTATTTTTATCAAGTCGGTAGAGAACATTGTTAAAAAAATGACCACAGAAATAGCCACGTTTGTAGAATTATTAACAACAAAGTGCTTAACGAAAAAATGTCTTTTTTTAAAATTTAAATTTATTCAAAACAAAACCAGATTTAATGTTTAGATTTACGCTACAATAAGTTCATATTTCTATCAAATATTTTGTTGTGTGTGTGTCATAAATACAAAAAAAAAGTGGTAGATTGTACTTATGACAAATATACATATAAAACTTTTTTTTTTTTGGCTTCACTTAAAAGAAGAATTTTAAACATAATTTTATGCGCGTATTAAGTTTCATACTGTTTTGTTTGTTTTTTATTTTTGAAAATCATAAAACGTTTTTGTCATCATTAAAAATATTATTACGTTTATTAGATTTAGTGTACGTACAAGCCACTTTAAGTTTTTTGATATAGCAATCGATATGCAAATCTCATCTTTTATATAGATATTTTTATGTACATTATGCATAAATGTACCTACTTATAAGAATAAAAATAAGAGAAATATTTTTTTTATTGCATAATTATTCGATTCACGTAATTACGTAATGTCAAGAAAAATAATTTTATAGTTGGTTTGATTTATTTTCCATATCAATTTTAAAAGTTGGCTGAATGGTTGAATTTATTGTGATATTGAAATTTACTGCTGTAAATTGTTTGGGCCTACACTAAATGTTCGGGTGAACCAATATGCTCCCGATGCCATGATATACAAAACGTATACTCATATTTTGTTTGGCTGTAGTAGTGTACTGTTTATAAAAGTTTTGTATTTTCAATTTTTATGAAATATTGACATTTAAATTGACATTGGAATGTATGTCAGTATAATTGTATACAGGGTAGTGGCGTTCGAACCCTTTGAATTTAACAGGGTTATTAGCGAAAAATTGATTGACAATTTTTGATGGGTTTCAAACCGATTTATCGTAAGTATTGACTGAACGGAACCTAAGAATATCATCATATTGCTTAAGAGAGGCAAATAGAAATGAATTCTATCAAAATATCCTTGATTATGAATTTTACCATCAGAGTTATCGCCCGTCATGACATTAATTACCAGAAAATTGTCGGTTCAAGTCAGTTAAAATTGTGTGTTTTACTAAATATTAATCAATTAATAAATAATCAATCTACTATTTTCAATTTAAAAACTGTAAACTCTCAGTCTACACATTTACTAAGTATTTTTATACTTGGTTTTTTTTTCTAGAAACAATTTCAGAATAAAACTAAACATACTCTTAAATTTACCATTAATACGATATTTTTTAAATAGTCTGACCAAATATTCAGTATAAGGCAGATCCTGGAAAAGTGCAGAGAGTATAACGTGGAAACGCACCATTTGTTTGTTGATTTTAGAGCTGTGTATGATAGTGTTATTAGAACAAAGTTATAGTTGATTATGGAGGAATTTGGTTTCCCAACAAAACTGATCGCCCTAGCCAAAATGACGCTATCACATTTAACATCACAGGTACGAGTCCGAGGAAAACTCTCAGACCCCTTTGAAATGGAGGAGGTCCTACGCCTACGCGACACTTCTTTTCAACATAGTTTTGGAAAAAGCTATAAGAAATGTAGCAGTAGACACAAATGGCATTATCTACCCGAAAACTGGTCAATTATTAGCCGACGCTGATGATGTTGACTTGGTTGATCGAAGTATGAACGATGTCAAAGACATGTTTGCTGCATTATAAAGTGGGGCTTCTCCTCTCGGACTGAAGGTGAACGTTGAGAAAATTAAATATCTGATTGCTTCCCATAATGAAAGAATCCCGAATCAAGTAACAATACTAGAGAAGTGTTTCGAGGTTGTCAACAATTTTAAGTATCCCTGTTCGCAAGTCAACAGTGCAAATGATACGGGTGACGAAGTGAAGAGCAGAGTGATTTCTGGAAACAGATGCTTCTATGGTCTTCAAAAGTTTTTTCGCTCAAAAATGCTAGGAAAAGATCTAAAGTGTAAATTGTACTGACAGCTAGTGAGACCAATTGTTACATGTGGATCTGCATACTGCATACTGCGTACAATTTTCGGACCAGTGCGTGATACCGGAGAGTGGCGTAGGCGGTATGATCACAAACTGTATAACCTGTACAACGGACCGGACATAATTTGTTTCATCTAAGTTAGTCAACTGAGATGGTTGGGACATGTGGAGCGGATGGGGGAATACCGTATACCCAAAAGGCTGCTAAAGACAAATCCAGTTGGAACTAGAAGTGCTGAAAGGCCCAGACTCAGATGGAAGGATGCTACAACTAGAGATTTGAATGCGATCCAAGTATGAAACTGGCAGTTGTTAATGGTGAATAGGTCCAGTTGGAGAAATATGTTGCGGGAGGCCGAAACCGACCGTCGGTTGCAGGAGCAGGATAAGTAAGTAAGTAAGGGGGAGGTTTTAGACCTCCATGTACGTATTTAATTTTGTTTTATTCTTTTATGTAGGTTATTTGAAAAAGTTGGCGGCATAGTATTTAAAAGATTATAACTAAATCTATATCAAAATCTATAGTTAAAATTCTAGACGTTAAACTTACAGTGACTATTGAATAATTAGATGTTTGATCGATATCTGGATGATGAAAGCATCGAATTGCATTTCAAAATGAGACCAACTTTGGTAGGCCAATCCTCGGTGGGTTGTTAAAATAATTAATCGTATTTTGACAAATAGCAAAAAGTATTCGGTATCGACGGTAAAGATTACGATTTCATGTTTAGTTGTAAGAAATTTCCGGCTATGCAATCACTTGTAGAATATAGGACGAAACATTTGAATTAGGTCACAAATATGTACATATGTATGTATATGTTAAGTACTTAAATCATTTTTTTCTTCATTGTATTATATGTACGTACAATGTATGTACATACTTACGTACGCACTATGCATTATATGTGAGTTGTGTAAATAAAAAATTGGAATTGATTTTTTTTAATTAATTAATACCACTTAATATATTTTATAATTTTCAAAAATAGAATGAGCCAGTTTTATTCATTAACATAATTATTTAAAATGCTTTTTTTCCCATTTATGTACCTATGTACTGTACATAGTAAGGTATGTATATTTAGTCATATTATGAGTGGAGAAAATCAATATAATGAGTATGAGTACATTCAGATTATTTAAAAAAAAAAAATGTGTCCATAATTATTTTAATTAACAATTTATTTAAAGTGGTTTTCGAGTAATTATTGAATTTTAAAAATATTTGTATAATTATAATTTTCATTTTCATTTTAAACTGAATTTATTTTATTTTCATATTATCTATATTTAGGAAAATTAAGTTAACAAATTTAAAATTTCAGCAATAAAATATTCCTGTATACCTATACAGGATAGGTGTGGTCAGGGTCGCAAAACACAGATGTAGAAATTTCTTCTTTTGGAGTAAATATTGATCAATTTATAACTGTCATTAAGAGATGTGGTAAATATCGACTCAAGTAGGAATTCTACTCAAAACAAATGAGTTTTAATGTACGAGTATAACACCAAATTTAGTTTTGTATAATTTTGGTCCCAATACAATTCAATTCTTTTCTACAATTCTTTTCTACAAGTAACTGTATTTTTTGAATTTTTATTTAAGATTTAAAATTTTTTTTATGAGTCAATATCAGATAGATTCTAAAAAATTCAACCAATTTTATAACGGTAAAATCGGTTAGCGGTGTTACTTGTTGCTTGAACTTTCTTTTTGATTGGATTTCACTCAGACGATTAATCAACCCTGGCGAAAAGAAAATTTTATTTTCAGTTTATTTCATCTTTTCAACCGCCAAAACAAAAAAAAAACAAAATACAGAGTTCGCTCCTTACATCTTATAACTGTATTTAATATGATTTACATATAAGTAGATAATGTATTTGAATTCTATTTAACCCTAAAGCGCAAAGCTGAGTCTGTTGGACTCCGCTGAGTAAGAAAAAATCAATAATCTGAGTTTTTTCCGATTTTTAAGTTTTATAGAAATTAGAATGAAAAAACTTAATAATTTTTTTGTTACTCACTTTTGCGTTAGTGATACAAAAAAAAAATTGCGCTTTAGGGTTAACATTAATAAATTAAAATTTTAATAGGTACTATTTGCTTTTTCACTATAGAGGTCGCACTTCGGCAACCACACTGCCCACAAATCTGAAAAATTAATTTTGAATAATGACCACTATTAACAAGTAAATGTTCCACATCGTTCACACAAGGGTTAAATTATACAAATGTTTTAATATTACATATTTATCGAGCAAATAATTTCCTGAATTAATAAACTTACAATAAAATCGAATGGCCAAATATGTATAGTTGGACAGTTTATTGATATTTATTGAATTGCGCTGTGCTTTATATTTGCGGTGATGAAACAACCTACATACATAATGATAATGACAGTATAAAAGAATGCTAACAACAAATATTTAAATTGCGCAACCAAAATCGACCATTTCCAGTAAATAGGTAATCCATGACAATTATCGATTTGTGTACACATTTAAATGAAAAAATGATTATTTGTCTGGAAATAATGTCTATTTGCAAATAACACTTACAAAATTTCTAATCTACATTTTCTGTGTCATGTCACGAATTGATGCGTGATTGGGTTCAATAAAATTGTGTACACAAACCTTTTCAAAGAAAATTCACATAAAATGAAAAACCCCTAAGTACTTTAATGTTCTATGTTATTCTATATATTTAACTATGTATGTATGTATGTACTATATGTATGTATGTATGTATGGTATTGTACATATTATATACGAAGTTGTGTTTGTACACATTTATGAGCACTCATTCGCTATCAAACATGGTTGGAACATTAAAAAGAAAAATTGATTGTCTTTGGTTTGAACTGTGCCAGTGATTACTCACCCTACCCGTTCTCTATCTGTTTTATATTGCATTAAAAACAATGTTCTTTATTTCATTTTCATTTTCATTGACAGTTTGGTAAATAGGTAAATAAAGTTGTCAAGTATTATTGAGAGTTTTTCCATTTTCGAAACAATAGAATAATTGAAACTATTAAAAGTAACCTTAAAGGTAAATACATACATACTCGTACAATATGTATGTAAAGGGTTAAGGGAAATGATTTTTATTTTACGATGCAGAATAAAATTTAATGGGATAATTATGTATAGGCGTAATCTCAGCTAAGCGTAATTTTGGAACATTGGTGACTTTCAATTTATTTTCAAAATAAATCTAACCGTAAAATATTAAGTTAAGGCTATTATTATTGGCGTTAGCCTGAGATTTATGGAGGTTCTTCTCAGAAAGAAAGAAATAAAGCAACCCGAAGAGCAAAGAGGTCATTCAACTACTTATATTTGGTGTTGATGTTGAGCTTAGGCTTATAAATATTGTCAAAAATGAATGCTTTTTGAAAATCCCTAGAGAAGCTTTTCGTATTGGATGTTGGATTAGAAGAATATTGTCAGGTTAAGAAGAGTTTTTATTAACGTTAATGTTGTATGGATGTATTATTAACCCAAAAGTGCAAAACTGAGTCCGTTAGACTCCGCTGAGTAAGAAAAGACCAATAACTTTTTCAACCGGAGGTTTTTTCGTATTTTTAAGTTTTTTAAATTTAATAATTTTGTTTTTTTTTCACAACAATTTTGTATTCCGAACATAAACGCAAAAGTGAGTCAAATGGACTCCGCATATAAATCGTATGAAAATAAATATGTTTGGATTGTTTCTTTCAAAAAATTCTATTTTATTTAGGTTAACTTGTTAAAAATTAAAAAAAAATTACGTCATTTTGATAGGAGAAAATGGAAAACAAAATTGGGCGAACATCTTGACTGTTTTTTCGATGGTTTTTTTAAAAATTGACAAAATTTTGAGCATTCTAAACACTAAAAAT
The DNA here is from genome assembly GCA_026745375.1 of Platyura marginata. NCBI lineage: Eukaryota > Metazoa > Arthropoda > Insecta > Diptera > Keroplatidae > Platyura > Platyura marginata. The sequence goes on along the minus strand of JANSTT010016755.1, from coordinate 10,508 downwards.
ATGGATTCGAAACTTTGTATTTTTATATTATATTAAATTATCAGGATTTTTTGAGAAATAAAATTTTTGGAAAAAGTTTAATCCTTCAAGGTCAATAAATTTTGAAAACGAAAGGGTTGACCAAATATTTTCTAAAAGCTACTCACGTGTCTGGTCTAAAAAAAGTTTTGCGCTTTAGGGTTAATTATCTTTATTTTTGGAGTGATTTTTTAAAGATGAAAAATAAAATTAGAGTAAAAATTTAATTGAATTAAAATCAAGTACTTTTAAATTTAAAATTGATTTTGAAAGATAATATTTTTTTTGGATTTAGTATTTCATTTCTAATATTCAGTTTATAGTGATTACTCTATGGAAAACTTCGTGAAAGCGACAAGTAAATTCGGCAAGTAACTTCTCTATATATCGTCACCGAAATATAAAACACGGTTATCAACCAAAAACCAAATTTTACCGGAGAGTAAAAAAAAACGTAATTTTTATACCGTTGGCATGTATTTGGAGCTGGTATTGCAATTTTTGGATATTTTTTTTGTGTGATGTCTTAAATTTCATCAGAAAATTATTTTCGGCAAAAGTGGTTGATAGCCGTGTTTAATATTTCGGTGACGATATGTGAATTTGAACAAGATCAATAATTCAGTCAAATTCTAGTATTTTAGAGGTCCTTAGAAAAAAAGTTTCACCAAAGTGGCAATATCTATAAAAAAAAATGTTAATTTATTTAGAAATATTTTCTATAAAATATGAATATGTAGGCAATCAAAAAATCAATTCCAATTAAATTAAATCTATTCTATTATATATGTATACTTAGTTCAAATTCATATCGAAAGTACATTTTTGTAATGTGTAAACAAATCACTATTGACATACTAGCACTGTATAGTGTATATGTTATTAAAATTATTACTCATTTTATTTACACATGAACTCATTTGTATGAAAGTTTATCATACTGGTATCTCCTCTAGTTTCTGATCAGCAGTTTAGATATCCATATATATGTGTAGATTGTAATAGTCACTGTACGTATACAATAAATAGGGGTAGTATACACGATACTGGGTATTTCAAAATATATAATATGATTTTTGATTTATATGTATATTTATCAAAACACACAATTATTTATGATTATCGCGCTATATATTCAATGTAATGATTTTTTTTTTTGTTGTTTCTGACACATTAAGGGCATGTGATAGACACGATCACATGACAAAAGTTACCTTACTTATTTATCTGAAAGAAATTTTGTGGCCAACTAGAAAAATTGTTTTTTGTGAAATTTTTAAAAAATCTAACCTAAAAATATAGCTGGTCGTGATTTATGATTATTGTCAATATTGCTTGTCATTCGCAAATGAAAGGAAAGCAATAAAAAAATTGAGGAGATTTTTTTTAAAAATTAATTTTGTAAAAAACTTTTAACAACATTTTTAAAGATATTTGCAGAATTTTTAATTTTTTAAAATCAATTTCTTTTATTGTTCTTCTTTCATTTGAATTTCAATCTTAACCTAAAAAATTATTAAATTATTTTATAAAATGGCTTATACGTTCGTTGTTGGTTTGAAATTTTTAAAAAAATGCTGATTTTTTATATTAAAATTACACAAAGTTATTATAGTTTAGTCGCTTGATTTAATTTTTATTTAAAGTAAAAAAACAAAATTAATGCACAAATACATGGCAATATATATAGCCTATACATAATATAGGTTGTTTTTCCGTATTTTCCGTTACAATATTTATACTGTTTGTATATAAATATAAATTTTATATAGATAAAAAACACATAGTGGGGGTAACGTTTATGTTCAAAGGGTGTTTTATTAGTGTAAGCAAAGGGAATTATTTTAAAAAAGGGTTTATGATCGGATACAGATAAATACGAATGATAGACGCAGACAAAGGATATTTTGGGGGTAGGGAATCAGGAATAGTAGTGGTGATGTTTTTTTTTGGGTTGTTTGTGATAAAAGGTTGGGTTAACATATAAGGAAAAAAGTATATTATAAATATACCTATTTTTTTTTTTTTTAATAAAAAACATATTTATTTTACTTTTTATTTTTAACGAAAGAAAAAAATAAATAAAATATTTTTTAAGTGGGTAAAAACGAAAAATAAAATAATTTTATTTGTGATGTTTTTTTTAAAAATATATAACAAACATATTTGGCAAATGCGTAGATAACAATACTTTAATGATGACACAATAACACTTAGTGAAGATGTATTATAGACATATAAATGTAGTGCATGTATGTTAGTAATTGCTAAAACAAAACAACCAAAAAAAAAAATCAAAAAATTAAGAGGGTTTTGAAACTATTGATTGTTTTAAGAGCTAGATAAAGTTCTGTTTCATGGGAAATATTTTTTCTTAATAATGTTGGTCCTTGGTACGGAATACAATAATCTAATTCTGAACTCTTGCCCAATAATATAGCCATAGTTCTGGTGAAAAATATATATTAAGTATATCGAATCTATCAGGTTCTGATTAAAAAGCATTAGAGCCGATTATAGTTAGTTAGCGTGCGAGAGGGCGGCCAAAACTCTGTAGACCTCTATATATGGGACTATTAGACATTTATCTCAATTTTTGTTGAACAATGCCGACATGAGGTGTTCTTTTTACGGAAACCTTACAGAGGCTTGCAATTTCAACGCTATTTTTAAGGATTGACATTTTTAAGATTATGTCATTATTTAGTCTGTTTTTAAGTTCAATCCAACCACCCGGCCTAATCAACATACCCAAAGAAAAACACTTTTTTATGTTGAAAATCAGTAGGTCGAATTAAGCTTACGCTTTATGGTAATTTGACGACGGGCGGTATATTGCTGCTAGAATTGCGAACGAAGCAAGCAACAAAATCGGAAAATGTAGAATTTTAGAAAAAAATTCGACCAAACTAAATGTGGCACGCGGGAGATCATTCAAAATAGTTTTTTTGATGTTGCTATGTATCGTGTGTGTGTCGTCGAGATGTTTCGACATTAATGATTGCGATCTTTGCCATATTGTCTGGATTCGATTATTTTTATCAAAATTATTCTACGTGAAAATGAGTAAGCGGGTGAAAGAAAGTGGACACCAGTTTCGTTTAAAAAAAAAGGGAAAAGAGAGAAGAGGACATCGAGCGTATTAGGGTTCTTTATGTTTTTTTTGACCCTTTGCTTCAGGCGACACTTGAATTCAGCACAGCGTCGCCTACTAGTAGAAATAACTAATAGATTGGTTAGTGGTTCAACAGTTTGCAGTCATTTCGATAAATTAAATCATTGGAGTTGGCTTTTTATTTGAAAACTCTTGGACTATAAAACGATTCGGATCCTCTAAATTTTTTCTTGCAAATTATAAAATATGCATTGTAGGTATTTATATATAATTATAAATATGAAATAAATTATGTACATATGTATAACACAAAATATATACATATATAATTGGATTTTATGTTAAAAAGAAAATATTTATTTTTCATATCAAAATAATATTTGATTTAATTTTTATTTTTGAAAATTTGTATGGCCCAAAATTAATATTTACCTATTCAATGCAAAAAAAAAAAACGAATATCCATTGCATTCGCTAAGTAATCAATATTTTTTTTGGTATACATTTTTAATGTAGATATTGGAACAGGTATACAATGTACCTATACATACATAGATGCAAATATCAGAAAAATTGATTTTCTATATAAAACACCAAAACAGTGTCTCGAAGATATTTTACTGTCATACATCTATCTATACATTGAATTGATTTATTATTTATGCATTTGCCATAATTGACAGTTTTTCATTGTGAAAAGGTAACAAATCATTATATTTAAATGAATTTTCTATGTTGCTGAGGAAAATTATAGAAATATTGGACCAACAACAAAAAAAAAAAAACCAAAAAAAAAGAAAAGAAAACAGAAAAGAATTTTTAAGAAAAATAAAATTGTCTATAGTAAAAAGCAAAATAAAAATGAAAACAAAATCGTTTTTTTTTTGTTTTTTTTTTTTTTTTGATTGAGGATCTTGGAAAAGTTTATAAGAAGAAAAATAAAAGAAAAAATTGTTTTATCCGTTTGATGTTTTGTTAAAAAAAAAAAGATTTATTTGTATACAATGAAAATTAATATACCGTGAGAGTATTTTTTTTTTGAAAATTGTTTTTCTTTTTCGTACATAAATTTTCAAAAACTTTTATTTAAAAACAAATGAAATTTGGATAAAACAATTAATAAAAATTATGTTTCAAAAATCAATTAATGTGTATTCTATTTCTAGTTCGTAGTTAAAATGTATGATTCTGCAATGTGTATTATGTAAATCAATGAAGAAAAACACTACAATATTTTCATATTTTTTTCTTTTTTTTTTGTAAAAAAAATACTTATAATATGCATTGTGGCACTTTTCTTAATGATTTACGATTTGTTTACAATAACAAAACACAGTAATGAAGTAAAAGAGACAAACACAATATATGAGAACAAAAACATCGCACATAATGAAACATAAACACAATACATATATTAAATGAAATCATTTTTATTTAAGATATATGAGGCACGAAACACATAACATACATGAACATTTATTTATAAATAATTTTGGTTATGATTTATATAAAAATAAAAAATCAAAAAAAATGCATAAATGTTTTACTTAAATACAAAATTAAAAATCAAAATCAATGCATATGGAGCCGAATAAAGTAATGATTTTTTTTTGTTTTTTTTTATTTTGAGTATATGATACATGCGGGAAATGTGGTATCCACGCAAGCAATTTTCAAAATCCGACTCCAAAAAAGAAAAAAAGAAAATATTTTCAATGAACGAAAATCAAAATTTGAAGCAAAACTGACTAAATCATAATTGAATAGATAATATTTGCCGCGAATTTTCAATCAAATCAATATTTTTTTTTGTAAAATGCAGTAAAATTTAGAAATGTATGATAAATAATAATAATAAAAAAAAAATAAAAATAAAATAAAAATTTATGAGCCCATTAACAACATAACATTTTTTTTTTATATTAACGAACAAAAAGAAATACTTTCTAATAAAAGTTAAAAGAAAAGAAAAATTATGAAAAATAAAGTAAAGAGCTTTGGGCTGCGACTTACCACGGTGTAAACGAATTCCAGAACTCGCTATTTGTTACAAACGGGGGCACAACAGAGCACCGAGGCACGGCACAGCGACAGGGACACAAAGAAGACAGGACAAAATTACTAACCATCCAAATACTTGGCGTTTTACACATATTTTTTTTGTTTTTTTTTTAAATTTATATTTTCATAAAATAGATTGTGTTTCTCTTCGTTTTTCAGATTTTAATTTTTTTTTTTTTAGATTTTATTCAATTTTGATGTGGTAGCACTTAAAAATATTTTTATCTAATTGAATTATTTTATTACGTCACCTAAAATTTCAATTCTGCTTATTTTTTACGGACATTGTTAAATATTTCGATTTTAAAAGTCTTAATGTCCAGTTAAAAATCTTTTATTTAAAAACAAATTTTTTCAGAACCATTCATTGAAATTAATTTTAATTTTTCTTTAATATTTAGTTTTATGTTGAATTTTTTTCTTTATTAACATCTTCGGAAGTGGATTTTCTAAGACTTACACAATTTATGTAAATTTACTAAACTCTGCTAGATATTTTGAATTGAGAACAATTAGTGATATGCTAACTTGCAGGAAACAAATTAGTCTCAATCCATACGATTAGTAATGGGACATAGAATGCTATATGGTATGTATGTCGGTTATAAACAGTGTCGATGACCCTATTTGTGCAAATTGCGGTTTAGACGGGGAGACAGCTGACAGACATTCTTTGTGAATGTCCTGTCTATATAAGGATTAGAAGAAGGGTGCATGGCATAAGTTCTGTATATCCAGTACATATATACATATAACTGTGACTATATTGCTAGACATTGTAACATAAAATAGAGATTGTTAATTTTATAGGGAAAATTTAAAGTTAGCTTAACCCTTCTCCTTTTTAGTTTAAAAAATTTAATTTAATAAAAGTGATGAAAATTTAATTTTTATAATTTTGGTTATAAAATAACCTCAAAGAAACTTATTAGTTATTTTTGGGTAATATTCGCTATACAAAATCAAAATATATCATTTTTAACTTGTAGTTTTTTAACGAATTAGAAATTTTTTAACTAAATTTAAGCTTAATAAAAGGTTGCAAAAAAATCCTCAGAGAACTTAAAAGTTAAAATTAACTTAAAATTTTAATTTTTTTTGGTAAAATGATTAAATTGAATGTGTCTGAGCCGTTTTTAAAAACAAAAAGGTTCGAAATTAGTTTTTAATTATATCCTTTATTGAAAATAAGCAGAATATCTTGTTTCATTAAATTAATATCAGATTTATAAAACTATTCCACATAGTTTAAACAAATTGTTTGTTTTTTTAGCTTTAAAAAGAATATTAAATATTATTCAGTTTAATAACTTTTAGTTATATACATTTTCAAAGAATTTAATCGTAAATTCCAGGAAATAAAATTTTTTTTTTGTCTTCTAATTAAATGTGCCATCGCAAAGAAAATAATATCTTATAAAAGAACAAAAAAAAATACTTTTTTTTCTTATTCGGTTTTTTTTTTGTTTTTTTTTTACTACCACAACATTCCTTGTGAAAATAAATTCTTCGTTACTCAAGAAAATTATACACAATAATAATTACAGCAACAACAACGGAAAAAGTTTTCGAAAAGAGAATAATAAATGAAAAAGTTGAATATTTTGAAAGTTTGACTGTGTTGAAACAAAGATTTTGCATATACGCGACTGTGACGTATTTTAGCAAATGATTATCTCCATTTAGAATGGAATATTTTTGCATAAAATAATAATTCTGTAATTAAGGCATCCATAGAGTGGAATATAAATGTATATTATTATTATATGAAAGCTACGACTCCTTTATTATTAAAATTTAATCTACACTCTTAAGCTTTACTGTAAGCTTTATTTCTCATCACAATAGCTTTTCCTTCCTTGTACAAAATAACAAAAACGTATGTACATATGAATGTATAACATGAGTATGAGTTTGTGTACTCTCTTCTGTACATGAGTAATTGAGTTTATATATATGTATGTATGTATACTGGAAAATAGGTTAATTGCCGAAATCAATTAAATAATATTTTTTTGTTTTTAAATTTATTTATATTTATTCTGTGTATATATTAGTATTGAGAACGAGGTCAATATGAAACACGATCTTTTTTATTTAATTTTTTTGTTTTTTTTGTTTTTTTTTTATTAAATATTCTATTTTGGTTGTGTTTTGCCAAAAGTAGTTTGGATAAGCATCAAATGGCTCAACCGGAAAATGGAAATAAATAAATATGCATCATTGTACAAATATGACTTGAAGCTATAACAATTTCAATAATTTCATTGTTTCCGAAAATTATGACAATAAAAGCAAATATTGATATGAATTTTAATTTATATTCATTTCGTCTCCATTTTCCCGTTGAAATAATAAACATATAATTTAGACGAACAAATCATTCATTCCATATTGTTCATACAATCACCTTCCTATTACACTTTGAAACATATAAAGATAATGCATTTTCTGAACGATATTTTTGGTTATTTGTTTTTAAATTATTTTCCTCTTATACTTGTTTACAAAAATAATATAAAAAAGAAACTAAAAAAGGAGGATTTCTCGTTTTTTTTTTTTTTTTTGAAAATTCTATTTTTTAAGAATTTTAGTGATGAGTTTTCTATCGAAGTTTTCTTTTAAAATAACAACAACAACAACAAAAAACAAAGAAAAAAGTAAGAAAAAAAAAACTAAATAAATAAATTTGAAAAAATAAGATACTCCACAGTAAGTTAAAATAAATTGGTTTTAAAAAAGCAAATTAGGTATAAGTGAATAAACTAAGATTGTTTCGTTTACTTCGTTTTTTTTCTTCTTTTTTTTTTTTTTTTTTTTTTTTTTTTTTTTTTTACAAATCCAGTCAAAGAAAACATAGATTAAGATGTACACAAGTTGATAGCCGTAGATTGTGATTTTGTAAATAAATTTAATTAAAATGAGAGTTTTAAATGAAATAAAAGTTTGTTCTTTCGCAAATACGATTTAAAGCTTTAATGTACCTAAGACCTAACTATAAAGTAATTACTATAGGAAAAATAGTTAAATAAATGTGCTGAGTTTGATTAGGTGTAGCCTGGCATGGGATGGTGTTCAAGTTTTATTTTTTTTATTGATTTTTCTTTATGTGTTGAATAAGCTTTGTTAATATTGACAGTGTTGCAATTTATATTGACAACTTTGTCTGCGCAGTGATTTTTTATGGGAATCTAATTTGGACGATTTTGTTATTTTTTGTGTCAGGACTTTTTCTTCGGTTCTTTTAATACTCTAAACCTATATTTTGAAAAAGCTTAGTATGTTCACGCGGAAATGTGAAATAAGGCGTATAATGCTCGACCAAATGGCCAAATGGTAGAGGTAATGCCTTTAGAACGGCATGTTTCCGATTCGAACCCTTTCTTTAAGTAAAATATAAAATCTTTTTCTCTCGTACTGACTTTGAACCTTGGGCCTTAATAAAAATTTAGCTCCAGGTTATGGTTTCGAAGAATAACTGCCGGTTGTCGATTCAACAAAGGAAACATTTCAAATGTTAGAAAAAAAACATCTTGAAATATTCCTAAGCTCAGATAAGGATTGATCGAGTAACAGGCGTTGACAGGAATTGATTTGGCAGGAATCGATTTGTAGGTAATACGGTTAAGGCTACTTGGTTATCTTGATCCCTCATTATCCCTATAGAGAAATGGAAATTGTAGTGCAAAATATTGTCTTATTTCTCCCCTTTTGTTAGCTATTACAAATACAGTATAAAGATAAAGGCTATTTTTGAACCTAAATTAATAAAATATTATAATTATATTATTGAAATTATGGTTTATTTGAACAAATAAATAATCACATAACGAATCTCCAGATATTAATGAACATTAGTTTGAAGTTAAAAAACATTAAAACTTTCCCAATCAATATAACTTGAACATTGGAATCCTATTAAATGACTAAAGAACAAACTTTTAATTTTAGGTCAACGATTTTATTTTGTGAAAAATAAACGATTAGCTCAACAGGTTCATAAACGAGTATCAAAATTGAACTGCCATTAACAATGCCGTATAGTTTTTCAATAAAAAGAAATTCTCTTCTGTACCATAATTATCACCAATTTAAAATTGTATTCGACATACCTCTACCTCTACTGGTATAACAAATTGGAAAAAAAATAATTCAAAATTTAAAAAAACTACACTTCCACAATGACTGAAAAACCTTTGTGAAAAACATTGCACCAATTCAATTGTTTGCAACCATTTCCATTCAAATAAATACACCAAACAACAAATCATTTCCCATGAATATTAATTTTTCTTTTACCCGGCGTATTTCCGTGATTTGAATGGCATGTCAATGTTCGTCGTATATATACGAGTATACATTTTTCTATATAAAAATTTTCATATTTTCTTCGAATGGCAATTCCGTTGTGATTTTGTTAAATATTTTCATAGCAAATAAAGAAAAAGAAAAAGGGGAAACCATCAATATATGGAGACTATTTTTTTTTGTGTGGATATAAATAAAAAAGAATGAATTCAAATATGCACGACACAAAATTATAAACATAACGTATGTGGGGGGTGGGGGATAAAAAGATAGTAAGTCACAAAGAAGTTAAAAGAAGAAGAATGGATTTCTAATTAATTTTAATCAATGTTTTATGAAGAAAATGTGACTTACGTGGTTTTTTCATTAAAACGATTAATGGGGACTTAAAAGTTCACTATGAAAATTGGTCAACTATGAGAAGAAAATCTTATTGGAATATAACTTGTGTTCATCTTTATATTGAAAAGAAGAAAATTAATGGAAATAAAAAGAAAACGAACGGAAAAAATGAAACAAAATCATTAACATAGGAAAAGTATTTTTTTTTCTCTAAAATGGAAAATGAAATAACTTAATTTATTGTAGAAAGAAAAACATAAAACCTTAAAAAAAAAAAAAAATAGAAACTAATGGTTTGAAATATATTATTTTCTTTTATCTTTTTGACGTCACAGAATTTAGGATCAAAGGGGGTTTTCTAGATGAAGGTTATATACAGTTTGGATATTATAGACGCACACAAGGGTTAAACATTAGACAAAACACACACACTCGATAGGGTTTATCATTGCTTTCAAATCTACAGAAAATTGCTTTTCACCCAAAACATCACCAAAATGTCTAGAAAAGAAACAAGGTGATTGAGGCAAAACGAACTTTTCTTGCAGCACACATAGTACAATTAACTATAGTGCCGGGGTAGATGAGAAAACATGAATGACTTGCCATATCGAGAGGATATCCAGGATTTTTTTTTTTTTTTTAGGAAGTATTTTCTTTTATA
>JANSTT010016754.1:0-20138 GCA_026745375.1 Platyura marginata | reverse complement strand
AGACACTATTTTCCATGAAAATCCATTTGCGTTCCAAATTACCTGCCGTGTTCCGACTTACCTGCTTTTACCTTATACATAATGTACATAAAGTTAGTATATATCATAATATTCAAATACATAAATAATTTATGAAAATTTTATGATGCCTAAATCTTGATTTACGTAAATACGCAAATATACCGCACCACGAATTTATTTTTTTTCCGAATATAGCGCTCTACAACTACACTACGTAATTCGTAATCAAATGGCGTTTTTCATAATTACATGAGATTTGTGTGATTGAAGAAAATATTTTTTTTTTGTTATTTTGTTGTGTATCAAACAATTTTATTGATATTAATATTATGCGTATTTATACTCAATTGATGTTAATTGTTTGCTATACTTATTGCTAAATATAACTTCTATTGTAATTAGTAAACACAATAGTAAAATGGCTTTCTTTAGATTGTACAACTAATACTTACACAGTTTCGTTTGGATGTGTGTTTAAATGTGAGGACATACGGGTGACCCACGATTCCCATATCCGATTTTGACGAAACTTCACACAGACACTATTTAGGGTATTTAAGTATATTGACGTTTTTTTTTTATTTTTAGGTTAAATAATCAGTTATTGATATGACATGTATTCTTCCATGTTTTTTGAATAATTGTTTTTTTATCCTGCATTTTTACTATTTTTAGAACATTCTAACATCGAATTGGATGTTTTATCATGAAATCATACCTGTAGCCCAAAAATATATTTTTGTCAGATATAGGTGTCCTAAGGCTATTAGGCACTATTAGGGTTTTCCGATTTTTCAGAGCCATTTCCGTACAATTTTTTCGACTTTGTAGATTTTCTGACCTTTGACCCGCTAACTACCTTTCAAGTATTGGCACTATATGACCCCTAAATTATTTTTAAGTAGCCCTATCCTTCATCTGTTCATGAAAACTAATTTGCGATAGAAGAATACCTGGCGCTAGGTAGAATTTTTCTAAGATTGCTCTATTTTTGGGTATAATTCTACCTATTCGCCATTAATAGGTTAAAAATATGTGTCAGAGAATACATGATGCTAGGGAATATGAGCAAGTACATATTACGACTCGATTCAAGTCATTTAGTGTGGTCATTCCGACTGATTCAGTGATTCAAGACATTTTTTCGGACAGAAATAAATGATTACCATCTCTTATTATCTAGAGAGGTTGAAATCGATTGTCAGTGAAAAATATTTCAGAAAGATTTAGTTAATAAGTGCCAGAAAACGAATTGAATGGTATTTGGAATAGATGAGATTTGTGATAGTGACCGTTTTTGACAGAATGGTCGTCTGAATCTTATATACAAAGTGTTTAAGTAAAGATTTAATGATGAGTTGCGCAAAAATCAAGGAATAAGTATTAAGATAAAATAACCTGAGCCTGAGAAGAGAAAAGAAGGGTTTGTTTCATGTTGTGTGAGCAACTTTAATGAATATACAATCTTTTGATAAATGTGTCATGACATTGACAGACGAACGAAAGTTTCCTATATTGACTCCTATATTATAAGGAAGTTCTTTTTTTAGCCCTGTTAGAAATTATCCTATGTGCTGAGTGCTGATTTATACATAAGTAAACTATCTTGTGTATGTATTTAAGTAGAAGTGGATTGTCATCAAAAAAAGAATAAAATTGTCAAGTGGTATCTGGCATGATAATGTCTGTTTTAAAATTTTGACATCGTTATTTAAAATTTCAATCTGGTGGTATCAGTACAACAAAGAATGGAGCAGCTTTGATATTTCTGATAAAGCTATCTAAACAAACTTAGATAAGAAAAATGAATTACATAATATTAATATTATCTGCCTTTAAGATTCCTATATAAAGATACATTCTATGTACCTAGGCACCTATAGTATCTATTTTCATTCATATTTGGTATCATTATATAGTAGATAATACAAATCTATAGGTTTTAGAAAAAAATGTTTGAACAAAATAATAAATAAATATTTAAAATAGTTAATAAATAACTATCAACTAAAAATTGACCTTTAAATTAAAAATTTGTCATTACAAGTAATGAAACCCACAGGTGTAAGGGGTAGAATACCTCATTGGCATCTATAGTTCCAGCTGTAGTTTTTTCAGCTCTAATTTATTTAAATTGTGACTGCTTCCAAAAAAAATCACTATTCTTCAGACCCCCTATTTTAACAAAGAATATTCACGAACAGTTCTCCTTAATATTGTTATTTAAAATACTCAATTAATAATTCATTGAATTTATTAATAATACTTGCCCTATTTTGGGCACAGTGAACTGCACTGCGTCACTAAATTTTCTACAGCAATGGCAAATACAATTTGTGGATTTAGTCTCTACAGTCTACAATATACCAAGAGATTAATATTTTACTCATACTATATGCAATAATAGCTATGTTTCTAATTTATGATGACGATAACTATAAATATGATATTTAACTCACATCTAATAGCATAATATCTGTATAAATAGATTCACCACAATTTATATATGAACTAATTATACAATATACATACATGTGTAGAATAAAAGGGATAATAAGTGTAAACTGTAAACTGATTAAACACATACATATAAATTTGTCGCCATTACAGTGTGTTAATTAAATATTTATTTAAAACCACATTTTATTTATTCTATTTTAGTTATCAGAAATTTTCCATTAATAATAAGTAATAAGGAATAAGAAATCATGATTAATAAAATATTAGATTACTTATTTGTGATTTTTTTTTTGTACTTTTAACTTCTTTTAACCCTAAAGCGCAATTTTTTTTTATAACAAAAATGCAAGAGTGAGTATACAATTGTTGTGAAAAAAAAGAATAATTTTTTTTTTATTTTTCTATAAAGCTTAAGAAACTCAAAAATAGCAAAAAAACTCCAGTTGAAAAAGTTTTTCCTATAAAAGTTATAGGTTTTTTCTTGCCCTGCGGAGTCCAACGATTAGATCCAACAATTAGATCTTTCGCAAGGACATTGCCGACCGCGTCACTTTCCTTCATTCCTTTCGATTTCCACTCAACTGTCACCAATTTCTAACGTACAGTAAGTCTACTTCCACATCATCTTGTTCGGGGTCTACCTGCGAATCTCTTCCCTTCCGATTTTAATTATAGGATGTTTTTTGCCGTTCTATATAATATATATTTGTCCTAGCTATCTGAAGTTGCCTGATTTTAGAGAATCTACTATCGTTTCTCCATCAGCCAATTGTACTAACTTATGGATCATTCTCTGTCGATATCCATCTGGAGTGCTGATTGGTCCATATATCATTCAGAGTACTCTTCGTTCAAAACGATGTAGCATTTCCTCCATTCCTTCCGTTATTGTTCACGATTCACTTTCATACAAAAGTTGGTTTTATCAGGGTTTTGTACATCCTTAGTTTTAATATTGTTGCTAATTCCTTTGATTTTAGAAGCTTCTTGAGCGAAAACACCGCTTTATTGCCTTTGTGCAGCCCGCTTTTAATGTCCATTTTCACTTCGTTTCTTATATCAAATACTAAGTCCAAATACTTAAAACTGTCAACTGCTTCAAATTTTTTTGTACTTAATAATATTTAATATTATGCATTAACCCTTTAAGCTGAACTATTATTCCGTCAACAATCGATATTTGGCCATTTTTCTCTTCATAAGAAGATTTAGATTAAAGAGCTGAACTTCATTCAGCGATGTATGTACTTATGTATTTCTGAATTTTTTCCGAATTTGTTTTTGATTAAAATAACTTACGTCTTACATACATACTTAATGTATCTAATGCATAGGATATCGCAAAAACACGAAGTTAGAATCTTGGAAACTTATTGCAATATTGTAAAATGCATTTCCTTTAATCGAAAAGCTGAAAATTCTAAATTATATTCATAAATATGTACAATTGTGAATTAAACAATATTAGTGGAGTTTAATTTACTTTCAACTTTAAATGATTAAATAGTTAAGTGTTTTGCACGATGGTTTTGTACAAAACATTTTGTCAGGAAATAATTAATTTTCCATAATAAATTTGCAGATCATTTAATTGCGTAGTAAAATTGAAAATGGATAGATAGCGATTATTATTAACACAAAACTTGTTTAAATCGAAAAAACAAAATATTTCCTTTTATATTTTTTTTGTCTATGGAATAGTTGTGTGGAATAAATGAAAAATAAAAAAAATCCAGTATTAAGTCTGTAAATTTCGAAATTTATTTCAATGTTTATATTCAAATAATATCTAATCTATTAGTTCTCAGAGAAGGGATAAAAGGATTATGAAAATGTAGTTCCTAATCTGTGGAATGAATAAATTATAAAATAAAATATTTTCTTAATTTTATCTTCTTTTTTTTAAAATGAAAAGAAAATTGTTGACATTTTCTTTTTGTTTTTATAAATATGAATGTAGATGGTAAGACAAAGAAAAAGATAGCAAGGATACCTAAGATACTTAAGATAAAAATCGTTTTCTCGACCCTGGTTAAAATGAATTGTTTACCTATAGTTACATACATACTATATGTTTTTTTTAACATGTTTTTGTCTGAACGCACACTCTGAAAACAAAATAGAACCATAAAATATAAAAGACAATCAATATTAGTTTTATTTTATGGAACATTGTCGGGACTAGTATATGAATGCCTTCAAGCTCTGGTAAGTTTGGCAGAACAAAACACTGTCGAACTCCTATTGGTGAGAGGTCATTCAGGTCTGGAGCGGAACGACAAGGCTGACGAGTTAGCGAAAATAGGAACTAGCCTTCCATTACACTCACCTGAACCTTTCCTGGGCCTACCGGTTAGAGCTTGCAGACCTTTGCAAGAACAAGCCTCCAGGAAGAGGCATCTGGCAAAATGGAGGGCACAATCAGGATGCAGACAAGTTTAAGCACTCATCGGAGGGCCGTTTCAATCTGCATCGAAATACGCACTTTCTCTACCTATAGCTAAAGTTAAAAAACTAATAGAGTTTCTTACCGGGCATGGCCAGTTCAAAGCTCATCTATGCAGGTTGGGTGTGGTTGTGGCACCAACCTGCAGATTTTACGAGGAACTGTCTGAAACTGCTGAGCATTTACTATGTGAATGCCCAGCCGTATCGGGTAAGAGACAAAAGCCGCTAGGTAGCCATTTGGCGACCCTGTCGGAAGTTCGTGACGCACCTTGGTCAGCCATCCTGGGGTTCATTGATCTCCTGGAATGGTAGCCTAGGGGCAAGCCACCAAACGAGGGATATCTAAAGGGCCCATCGGAGGCCTAGGGATTTTCGGGCGCTTTAGGTCGCCCGCCCTCACTCTAAACTAACTAACTACATACTATATGTTTTTTTTTACATGTTTTTGTCTGAACGCACACTCTGAAAACAAAATAGAACCATAAAATAGAAAAGACAATCAATATTAGTTTTATTTTATGGAACATTTTACGTATTTGTAATTAGTCATCTCATAAATCAACACCATAATTTCTTGACAATATTTATTATACATTTAATAAAACTCTTAAAACTCGTATCTTCTCCTATATTTTCCAAGTTGTACATTATATTATGTTAGGTATAAAAGTATAAATATGTCAAATACGAAATTGTTCCTAAGTACGGTGGAAAGCGTGGATAAAAGCAACATCGCAAAAGTGTAGGTGTTGGTTTGTTTTCTGTAGAGATGATGAATGTTTTGTGCCCAAAAGTTAGAAATACAAAAACCAATTACGGTGTTATTTTTCGATTCACTAAGACTAAAACTATTATTTTTTCAGTATTTTTCGTTTATTGCAATATAAACAATAAAGGTCAAGGATAATAATTTTATGATGTAGGGTTTAAGTATATGAATGTTTTTTCAAAATAAAAAAAAAACATTAAAAAATAAAATAATAAAATACGAGTAGATAAGAAAATATTCAAACATAAAACATTACAGAATTTCATGTAAATAATGGCTCCGTCATTGTATTGACCAAAAAAAGGCAAAAACATTCCAACATCTGATTGGCGAAATTCCAATATAGTGGCAGCAGCGCACATACATACATTATATCTAACCTTCAACTAAGATGTCGAAAACCGCATACAGCATCATTGTTTTTTTTTAAGTTCATTACATTTCTTTTCACTACATAATTATGACCCCATATAAACTGATGCACTTTTATAGAATCTATAGAAAATCTTGCGCATATAACTATTTCACATGAAATCAAGCTACAAGCTCTACTTATATAGGTACATAATACATTCCGCAATCTTTTATATTATCGATTAAGTTTATGTGCAATTGGTCGGTCAAGTAAATATATTCAAATAATAGGGCCGAACTGTTCAATGCAGTTGTTTAAGAATTATTATATATATTTGATAAAACAAGAGTGGATGTAGATGAGTTTAACAATAACTTAGGAATTACTTACAAGGATTTTAAATTTTAATTACAGTCAGTCTTATACTATTACATCATTATGCAGTTTATAGAATTTACATGAGAACACTATATAAATGGTTGGTGTATAATTTTTAACTGTTTTACCGCACCCAGTCTGATCATAATGTCCTCATTTGGATACGGGTTACACCCCCCCCCTTTGGGGCCTGGTTGGGTATATTTTATACGACTAAAAATCATAATTTTATTCAAAGAACTCTCCTTAGCAAAGTTTCGATTTTTTTTTTTAAGAAAAAATATTTTGTTACCGAAAGGTTTAAGTACTAATGATGCATGAAAAATTATTTTTCAAAAAAAAAGATAGCAAACATTTTTATAAAAGTCATCAATTATAAAAAAAAAAAACTTTTTGTAGGCAGTTATAATACTGAAAAGACACCTCAAGCTTTTCTCGATCATCTTTTATTTATATAGGGTAATTAAGTAATTGTACTAAATTTGAACATACCGACCCTTTTCAAAGTTTCGTTATTATAACTCCTAATAAGTCATTTATGATTTTGTACTGTTTTCTATATTTTCTGTAATTTATTCATGACCATAATGACATTTTTTTCATATAATCTTTAAAAGTATTCTTCAACTTATGTAGGATAGGGCACACCTTCAAAATGTTTATTGTGTATTTTGCTTCCATTTTCTTTTTCCAGTTTTTTAAGGATACTTTCTTACTTTAAATTAATATTAAAAATATTCATGCAATAACAATATATTTACCTATACATATACATTTTCATAGTCAACTTTAATTGACAAAAAAAAAACGTGCTCTATTTTGTATTTTGTGTTGTGTATCGTACATAAATTGTACGTAGGTGGCTTTTTTAACATATAGGCAGATACATGTACGTGTACAACCCCTTTTTGCTTTTTCTAGTTCGTTTCTCACTGGGTTTTGTTGTGGTTTAAATTGATTATGGCGATCCTTTTGATTACTCGTACTATGTATGGTTCATTGTTTGCGTAATATTATTAGAAAATCGAATAAAAAAAATAAAATCCCAATACCTTTGAGTGTTGTCCGAGTTTTACAGAAATTTAACATTTTGCAAATTCGTTTATAATGAATGTTTTTTTTCTCTGTATAAATGAAGGTAAATGTTGTCTTGTACGTAGGCAGAAGTAGATTCTTTTGCAAAGTTGTGCGTAGTAATCTTAAAATAAACAAATAGGGGTACGTGTATTTATGAAGGTACATTCTTATACACGTACTATGAAACATTAAAAAAAATATAACCAACATTTATGTACGGCAAATTACAGGTTACCTTCAAATATCCCTAGAATGTTAACTGCTTCGATTAAATATGGATGTTTTAACCTAAAGATTCTAGCTTGTAACGGCTCGATATGTACTTGACTGTATATTTCTTATTTTGTTTTTGATTTTTTTTTGTATTTTTTTTATGCTTAGTACATCTCTGTACCAATAATTCTAAATTCTATCTTAAGTAATCGTAATTCAAAAAAAACAATGAATTTATTATTGTACCTAGATTAAATATTAATTTTGCCGGCGGCTGGGAGAACAAACAAAAATATAGACAATCAATATTCCTCACAGCCGTCTCTGGCTGTGATCTAGCCACAGTTTGGCCAACCCTCCGATTCAATATAAACGCTCCACTGCTTCTACATTTTTTTTTGTTTTTGTTTTATTATTTTTCCGTCTGAGCTTTAATAGCATGCTGATTTCTTAATTGTTGGTAGCCACAACCCAATCCCAACAGACTGAGTTAATAGGCCGGGAACAGCAGCGTGCGTTAGTGGCAATTATACTGACGGGATGTAATTTGTATCGGCTTGGTTACAAGTTTTAGTACTTACTGAGTCATTTTTCGGTTTAAATGCTGCAAATATTTTTTAAAACAATATTAAGATGCTTTACGAAAAACTTCTAGGAGAGTTAAAAAAAGGGCATGTTTAATGCTCCAGATCTAGAACAAAATATAGTCCATCCACATCTTGGGCTGTTTATAGCTATCATCGTGTTTATTCGCATCTTTGACATTCCTCTCTCCAGCTCTTCACGGTCAATTTCCTTCATTAGGTTTTCATTTTCCTTTCCTTTTTTTAATCTCGATTGTACTTTTTTCTCTCTCTATCATAATATTAAACATATTTTCTAATAAAAACATCAAAAATCTAATTTAAAGTCAAAAAACATATATTTAATTTTAAACTTTGTTTTTTTGTACATTACACCTGTTGTCAAGTAATTCTAATTGAGTATTATACCTATACCTTAATAAAAAGAGACAAACATATGTATACTATGTATGTATATATATATATTATCATAATATTTTTGTTTTGACATGTTATAATTGTTATTGTCTCCGTTTAATTTTAGAAACGCTGTCAACACAGTGTTGCCTCTTTGCATTATTTAATGTTAATGTATTATGCGTGTTGTGTGTTTATTCTCTTGAAATTGTTCCATTAATTAAGATATAAAAAATTATTAGGAGTACATATTTAATTAAAAAAAAATCTCTTTTGAATCAACCGTGGTCATTTCAAATAAAACCATCCCATGATGACCAATTTTAATGAAAATTAATTTCCTTGGACCATATAAAAAGTATTTCTCTGATTATCCATTATTGGCAAAATTCTGAAGAAGAAAATGGTATAGGTTTTGAACAATAATCAGTTACAGGCAAAAACCAACTTTTCTGTTTTTTTTTTTCAGTATTGTGAAAATAAGTTAAATTAATTTCCTTTTCAGTGTTGACATACCATTTTTACATAATATTTTTTCCGAGTATAAGGTTAATTAATTTTGTTTATACCTGCGTATTATATAAATACTTGATTAGGAAAATATTTTTTTTACGTTTATAAAATTGTTGTGAGTATATGTATGTATATAACAGTATTATACTAAAAATATAATATTAATAAATAGGAATTTCGAAAGCCAATTAATTATTATCCCATGTTCTGTCTATAAAAAAATTGTCGGAATCAAAACTTTTTCGATTTTTTAAATGAATAGTGACTATTGCTGTTAAAACGACGAAAAACGATTTATTTGACCTAGACCAGCAAATTTTTGTTTTAAACTAAAATTTAAAATTAGACGACAAGTGTTCGCTATTCATGTTTATATTCATTGTGATCAGTGGAGAAATGCTGTATAGATAAATACAAAACACAACAGATATTTCGATTTTCCGAAAATATAAAGAGGATATTTTTTTGAAAAAAGAACTGCACCTTAAGTGCCCTTGTGGCATTGTATGAGGAAAAATATAAAACTCAATTTCCAAACAATATAGCTATGCATGTATGTATGTCGGCACTCTTCAAAACATTCTTACAAAAAAAAAAAAAAAAAACGCAACTAAGTATATGGACAAAGTTTAAAAATTTGCATACAATAAACATGAAAGCTATTTTTATTGATCAATATTTTCTTCAGAGCTGGTTATTATCTATCTCGTAGAATAGAGAAAAGTTGTGATACAAATTTCGATATTACTACTATACTTAGTTAGGTCATAAAAAGTTATACGACTTTGTCTGTAACAATTTTATACTCAAGACTCTATTATTAGGGAACAATTAAATGAATTACTTACTATTACAAAAACAAAAAAAAATTCTTATTCAGATTTTTTTTCTCCAGAGTTTTCAAGTTTTCAATTTTAGATTTAGTTAGAAAATAAAGAGTCTTACATTGTACTTACATATTTACATTAAAACACTCTTAAATATATAAATGTAGAAAATTGTTGATACATACATACATATGTATGTACAGGTAATCCTCGTATAACACGATACTTCTATAACGCGTTTTTGCTACAACGTGGTTTTGAAATTGCGGACGTCCCTTGTACAACAGTTTCGTATAACGCGGTCTTGAAATTTCCAAATATTAATTTTTTCACTTATATTATTTATTAAAATAGAATAAAATAAATGTGTATTTATTGTTTATAACCTTTATCATGTCTTCATAGGCTGCGTTGAGAATTAGTCGAAATAATTGAAAACCATATAAACTTCATTCCTTGTCTCGTATAACGCGGCATTTTTGTGGAACCTAAACTCCGCGTTATACGAGGGTTACCTGTATTTAATTTTTACCAATTCTTACAACACTTGTGCAGGTATGAATTAAAATTCTTAATCTTGTGTTTGAATTTTTGTTTGCTTGTTTAATTAATCTTAAGGTTTGTTATGATGAACTTTTCAAAAGAAAATAAGAATATTTCTATTTCGATCAACAAAAATATTAATCGCTATAACAACGCCAACGAAACTTTCGTAGGTTTCTCAAAATAAAAATAGCTATAGAAAAAAAAAATTATTTATAAACTCGTACAATACCAATGAATAAAAATATTTAATATGACTACGCTACTGTTTGTTGGCATGAATTTAAAGTATTTTATATATAATATATGTATGTATGTATATGTAAGTATAGATAAAGATATATAAAGGTAAGTATATAAGACATTTTTTTGATTTGATAAACGGCGAGATAAACTCGAAATATACAAGTTTGTTGATATCTTCATTCAATCAAAATGTTTTATGTAAACATTTTTAGCGGACGTTTTAAACATTATTCTATTTTTTACTTTTACTTTTAGCACGGATTTTTTTTATTCATCATTCTTTAAATTTTTTTTTATTCTTATTAATATTGTGTTGTATTAGTATGTATTTTGTTGTTGTTGTTGATGATTCTACATTCCAAACGTTATTACTTAATTGCAGCGGAATGTACTAACATTATTGAAATACATATATTGAAGCTTTTATTAATGGTTTTATGAACGATGACGTCGTATTTCGAGTCTTACAGTCTGACAATAGAGAGAAAATTGTGAACAATAACAAGCTGCTGGCATGTGTGTGCGAATGCCCTCCAGCAAAGTCATTGCTTAGTCTCTGGGTGACTTTAACCGCTTATATAGCCATGCCACTTAAATGATATCGTACGGGTCATGTTCGCATGACATGACTATGATAGACAATTGCACTCGTATTATCCGACATTTCCACAACTGTACAAATATGCATTTGTTCGAATTGAGAAGTTTGTCATCGCCCTGGTGACTACTTTGCGAAAGATTCGCTAACAAATTCAAAAGTACACTCTGCTCCATCTATTTTTCCATTTAATAACACTTAAAATTTAATATACATTAAATTTAAGATAATCTGATCTAATTGAAAACGCTTGTAATCAGATAATCACAAATTGTGTTGAGATGCTTAGCGGTTATACTTGATTAATATTGATTTAATAATTATTCATCCGTCATAGACTTGAATATACTTCTACTGAATCCGAAAATATATGTAGAATCTAATTCAAGAGATGTTACATTAAATAACCAAACTCTTCTATATTAAATATTATCATCGGTTTATAAGTACATTTAGCTCGACATTTTCTAAAATAGATCAATTAAGTATTCTATAACAATCAATATTCTATTAACATTGCCAACAAATTTAAATTAGTGTATGTACAAATAACAATCAATTCACTAATACATATGTACAATATTATATGTACTTACATTCAGATTCACACAGCTTCCTTAAATTTTCATTAAAATACCAATGTTAATTAAAATAGTTAGCGCAATAAATTTTACCATTACCATTAATTTACAAATTTGTTGAAATATCGATGCAAATGCTTTTCTATGTAGTTCCCAAAATGCTATCTAAATCTAATTAGAAATTTATTTGGGCTTTCATACTAATACTAGGTATTTTTGTTGCTGTTAATATTGTGACACATTCATTAGACATTAAAATTAAAATTAATAATAACCAGTCCTTGAATATTTTTTCTGTACAACTTTTCGGTCTACTAATAAAATCTTTATTTTTAGTTATCTATCATTTTCGACAAATTTATTTTTTCCGTAATCCAAATATTTTTCGAGTATAAATAATTATAAACCTAGAAATTATATAAAATTGATTGTAGCGCCATAACTAATATTAATAATAGATCTTATTCTAGGATTACCTAATAAACTGTCTAAATTTTAGTTTTTCTAGCTTCAGCCGTTTAACCGGATTCTTAATCACGGATTTTTCGACTTAGATTTTGACGATAAAGACAATAGTGTTACAAATTTTTTTCTACGATGAAACTTAACGGGCGTTACAAATTTCGTACAAGACAATAGTGTTACAAATTTTTTTCTACGATGAAACTTAACGGGCGTTACAAATTCCGTACCAAAGTTACTCTTATAATACCCATTAAGATAGGTATAAAAATAAAATTGAATTAAAGAGTCAGCTGAAATGAATTGTATACTCAATTCTGTTTTCACACGGTAGATACGATCCAGAAAAAACCGTGTAAAAAAAGATATGGTGTACTTACATATAAAATTACGGGATTGGTTCCATATCCTTAAAACCTAAAAAATAGCAAAAATAAAAGGATTCATACAAAAAATTTTATTAAGAGTTTTTATACTTTCTTGAGTAAATATTGCGCAAAAGCTAACTTTTTGTATTAACACTCTAATTTTTGTTGTACTACTCTAAATATATCTAGAATCTAGAAAATTACGGTTAATGGAAATATTTTGTCTTAAAATTTAAATCAAATTCCTTTAAAATTTAAATCAAACTCCGGAATTGGATTTATTTTTCTAAAGATCGTGTTATTTCAAAACCGTATAAAAATAGAATTGCAGGTGTATCGTTGTATTGTGACTATTACACTGAAAGTATTTTTGTCCGGGCAGTGTTCACAGAGAAATTTTGGCAATACTGATGACAGATCTCATCTAAGAGCTGGTCATAATTAGTGGGTGCTGTTCCTGGACTTTTTTTCAATCCCGGGATCCGGGAATTTTTTTTAATATTAAAAATTTTACATTTGTACTATAATTCTTTATTTTTTTTAAAAAAACATACAATAATAAAAATAAAAAAGTTTAATGCACCTTGTTCGGTAAACTTATTCGAGCTTTTTAAAATATGTTTTTAAAAAACATAAAACATCAATTGAATGATCTGATAAACCCACTCGTTTTTTTGTTACAATTGTTCCAGAAATTGAAAAAACTCGCTCCGGTTCGGTTGATGTTGGTTTAAATATGTATGGTTTAAAATATGATTCCACTAATCACTATGGAAACATTTGGTATTTTATCTAAAATGATAAACTTGAGTAAATTATTTTTTTTTTAATTCCCTGGTTTTATAATGAATGGTGAAATCCCGGGAATCGGGATTATAAAAATCCAGAAAAAGGACCCACTAGTCATAATATTGTACTATAAAATGAATGAAATAATATAAATAGAGATGTTTTTAATTGATATTTGTGTTAAATTGACTATGAGCAAATAGTGTACAACGAACGGGCATTCATTTTTATAATTTAATGTACTACGAGTATGTTAAATACAGTAATTCAGTAATATATTACGTACTTTACATAACATGAACATTTTTTTTGTTTATTTTGCATAAGTAAATTGGTTATGATAAAATAGATAATATGAGCGATTTAAAAAATGTGTTTATGAATTGCAAATTATTTTTGTAATTTATTTACGTATAAAACGAGCATACAAATACATATCCATATTATACATATGTAACATATGTACATGTAACGAATCTACAACGTTAACCATATAATAATGTATTCTACATAAGTATAGAAGTCTATGACTATGTAAATTTTCGAATTAAACCTTTTTACTATAGGATGCCAGACTTACGTGGCATATGCTAAGAAAATTAGTATCATTTGTGACGTTTCAGATTATTAAATTATATATATGTATGTATGTAGTTACACATTGTAGATATTAAACTACCATTAATTCGTATCGTATAATAAGATTTTGGTATGTGTATTGTAAGGTATAAGGTCGTTAAACATAAACTAAATATACTTTAATTGTTTATTTATGTTGAATTGACATATAAACACTTAGAATACAATTACTATTAGAGGTAAATGTCGTGTAGCATATAAAAGAAACAAAGTACATAAAGCGTCTACATATGAGTAGATACATAATTAAAACATGTCGTATATTGAAAAATTACATTTGTGAAACATTATTGTAGCTTGCATTTATCCAGTTCCATATATGACACGATCTATTATAATCCATAGTATGACATTATAACTAATATGGTAAATATGCATTTTTCAGACAGTGATTTTTTTTAAAACAAAGCCGGTTATTTCTAACAACTTTTGCCTAATTCATCAAACCAAATCCTTTATCAACTACATACATATAAGAGTCGATTGTTTACAATAACTAACAAATTAGTTGTTCCATCAAATTTAATTTGTTTTTAAAATTTTTTTTTTTTCGCAGTGCAGATCAATTGTTCATTTTTAGTAAATTATTTATTTTCAATCAAACTATGAAATGAACTAAAGCAAAATATTTGTATGATCAGAAAATGTCTCTGTGTTAGTGTGCTATTGATTCATAAGTTTTTTTTTTGACTTTGTATACTGACAAAATTTCGAATGTGAGTGTTTTTCGCAGTGTCATTTTTAAGTTTTAAGTACATAATGGTAAATTGTGGGATATTTTATTTATGGCTTATTTAGTAACAACAACATTAAAATTATGTCGTTAACTTAATAAAAAAAAAATATCAGAATAGGACAGACAAAATGCTAAAATTTTTATTTCTTTTTTTTTGGTTTGTCGTTTTTGCCCATCAAATTGATTGCTCTGTTTTCCGAATAATTCCATGATAATTTGAGCAATTAATATCGCATTAGGGGGTTATTAATGATTGTGCATTGATATGCATATAATGTAGGAACCAATTAAAAGGGGAGAGTAATTTGGCATACAAATTTATTTTTTTTATTTACTTATTTAAAGATTTTTACAAATACACTTATTATCATTGTTTAATATTATAATCTATACAATATGCTTGAATAAACAATGTCGTCTGATTGTGAGTTCTTTACATTCTTAATGGCCCAAATCAATATTTGAATAAAAATTATGTATTAATATCAACCCTTCCAAAAATTACCAAAGTGGAAAGATAGAAATAGCATAAAGAGCTTCGTCCCATTGTGCGCTTCCTTTAACTACGTTAAATGAATTTACCTTTTTTTTTTCTTCTTCCTCTCTTTCGTCAATGCGTCTATAGAGAGCTTTTTTATATTCATGGAACGAAAATACGGGAATGTTTAGTTTGGGATATTTAGAAGCAAAAAAAAATGGCCAAAAAGTTAGCAAGTGTTTTCTTGTACAAAAGACACACCAGCAAATGACGATATTCGTTGTTTGAAAATAATTTAAGAAAATTTGATGTCTTATCAAGCAGAATTTTTACCCAAAAATTTCGTTATATACTACATTTTGTTACATAAAGATGTATGTATTTTATATATGTATAAATCTATAGGTATATGACACACTTTCCTTGTTATTACGGGTAATTGAGTTAGTAATGTTTTGTTAAACATGGATTGTATTAAATTTTTTTTTTTCGTACTCTGCTAAATAAATTTAAGCAACCAGAAAATTAAATTTCTCATAACTTTTTAATAAATTTTTTTCTATCTAAAATTAAATCGTGACTTTTTAAATGACTGTATTTTTGATTGATTTACAACTTTATCCCGATTCGCCAGATTTACCAAAAATAATTTTGGCAAAAAGATGCTGTTTTTTTTTCTTTTCTTTTTATGTTTAGCATATTAGACATAACATCATATTTATAGACAGGCAAAGTTTAATTGGGTATATCAGTACCACAATATATCACAAAATGCGGACATTTACAATGTTGATGTTAAATTTATTTGTGAACCTTTGACCTAAAAGGTAATAAAATCGAAATTAAATATCACACAAACTTCACGTGTTATCAAATAATCTGCGGACGTATTATTTATGAGTATTATGCAGACAAAAATAAATAATGTCTTTTAAATAATCGCGTTAAAATGACGGCGACAACAAATTTAAGTAATAATGACTACCTTATCCAGAGATACAAATTCAAAGATTTCGAAAATACTAATGTAGTTACTTAAATATTATTCGTATGATGTTAATCAAGGGTATAATAACTTTGGCACGGAGTTTGTAACGCCCCTTAATACTCATCGTTTGTCCGTCTGTCCGTGATCAAGATTCCGGCTAAACGGCTAAAGCTAGAAAGCAGAAATTTTGACAGTTTGTTATGTAGTCTTAGAGTTAGATCTCTATTATTTTTGGAGCAAATTGGACAAAAAAAATTGGGAGGCTGTGGTACAGTGTGCACCTAATTTTGATATAAACTATTCATTTACTCGAAAGGTAGTCGAAATGTAGAAAAAATTAATATGACAACAATTATAAAAATTAAGATTTTATTAATAGACCAAAAGGTTGTACAACCCACCGTTATGGCGCTGCAATCATTTTTATTAAATTTCTAGGGTTTTTAATCAAATGCTCGAAAAATATTTAGATTAGGGAAAAAATGAATATGATGAAAATGATAGAGAATAAAAAATTGAAGATTTCATTCATAGACTAAAAAGTTTCACAAAATACCGTTATGGCGCTGCAATCAATTTTATGTATTTCTAGAGTTTGTATTCAATTTATCCAATTATATTTATTATACAGACAAAATAGACACGGACAAAGTTATAAATAATGAACAAGTGCGCATACAGGTATAGTATAGTCAGTGTAGCCAATTTTTATAAGAAGATCCAGATTTTATTACTGTTCCTATTTACGCCGTGCGCCGGATTTACAAGAAATCATAAAATTCGCTACGTTGACAGCACCTAATGATTACCTGAACTAAAAACATAATCTGCAGTGTCGGTAAATTTATCTACGGATTTCATACTACAGTCTGTATTTAGAAAAGATGATTGAAGTCCATTTCTTTTTTCATTTGCTGTGTATACATATATGGTTAGTACGTTATAGTTGACCCAAAACAAGATGTACTTAATAGAAAAAAGAAATGTCAGCCTAAATAGTTATGGTTGAAGAAAAAATGTTCAAAATGAACCTAATAAACAGCGCCCTTCCAAATGAATAATTGCCAGGGTTGTGCATTAAATTGTAATTGATAAACCGTAAACGGTCACTCTCATTTACATAAAACACATGATTATTAATACCAAAATAAATAAAAAAATTTTTTTTCAATTTTCAGGTTGAAAATTTATGTATATAATGGCATCGCCTACCAACACATAATCTCACTTCAAGATGAAGACACACACACACACACACATATGATCCAGCAATTTGCAAGTGGATACGACATTTTTGGTATGGGATTTAACGCAAAAACCTTTTCAGTTTTCAACTAAATGTAATTAATATTTTAGTAGATTTGACTTTTGTATTACTCTATTTTTAAACTTTTAAATATTTATCGTTAAACTTAAGTAAAAAGTAAGTAAATGTGTATTTTATTATTTTTAAAAAAAGTATACAAATATTAAATTTATTGTCGTAAGTATTTTTTAAAAATTTTTAATTTCAACTGATAAAAAATATTAAAAATTCTTTTTTCACAATAATGCCTGTTTTTGCTAAAACTCATAATTTGTAATTTGTTTTAAACTTTAAAGTGTCGAAAAAGAAGAAATGTTAAAACAACGCCTTCATCATAAATATATAGTCGATAATTTTTGTACAACCAGATGATAACGATCGAAATTATATTTAAAAGAATCATTGAAGTGAAAAAAGACAAGACGAATCATTACCTATCACATCTGAATTACATAATCCTATTCACAATTTGTATTTACCACAAAACTGATTTACATTTATTATTGCGACGTTTACACGAATGATTTTTTTTTTTATTTGAATTGTTGTGAAATGTGAAATGATTTCGATATCGAATAATTATTCAATCAAAAACACTATATAGGCAGGAGTTCTGAAGTTCGATTTAATCGAATCGAATATTTTGTTCAATTTAGTCATAGATTTAATTTAATATTAAAATAGCGAATTCGATTAAATCGAAGTCGAAACTCTACACAATTCCTATATCGTAGTCAAATCGAATAATTAATCGATATCAAAACGACATAAAAAGTTTTGCTTTTATTTTAATTTTTGTTAATAGAGCTTTGCCAGCTTTTCATTCATAAGAAATATTTACTTTGAATGTACTCACAAAAATGTCTCGAATTAATGCTAAAAACACATGGTATACCAAAAAAAAAATTACTACCCCATTTGTAAGTAGGTAAGCATTTGACATTTTCAAAATTTTATTTTTAATTAATCCTGGTTTTTTTTTTTTTTTAATTTCAATGAAAATAAAAACATTTTTTTCCTGTATGTACAACCCGTTTTGAATCGGCCAGAAAAGAAAACATTAAGAAAAATTTATTTTACCGAAATGAAACCGAAGTATATCCGCTTTTTGGTGTATTTTGATATGTTGGCATTTTGCCATATTTTTAGCATAAAATAATATGTAGCTTTTTTTACCATTTTTTTTTTATGTGATTTTAGCTTGATTTTTTTCTTAAATAGCAATGTATTCATTTACAGTTGTGTACGAATAATTGCATCCATTATTTACTTACTTGTTCACAAACAAAGGTGTAAATGTCGCAATATAAGAAAAAATACTAATTTTTTTTTAAATTTATAAACTAATTGTAACAAAAAAGCAAAAAAAAAATAGAGATATAAATGTATAAAACCAAATAACTAAACGAAAAATCTATACATTATTAAATATAACATACTAGAAATTAAAAAAATAGTTCTACCTGTCGATAATACCATAATAGAAAACATTGAAAGTGTTGTGTAAAAAATATAAAAATATAATTTAAATTTTTAGTTTTTTTTTTTCAATTTTCTTTTCTTTTTTTTATTAAATAAAAATAAAAATTAAAAATTCTTGACTTTCGATGTTTGATATTTGATTGGTAAAATACGGTTGAGTGCAATTTATAGCAACAAAGAAAAAAAAAAACTTTAATTTTAAGAAAACGGTTTTTTTTTTAATTTATAAATATTATTTGCATATAGATAAATGTGTTATAAAAAAAATATTATTATTATTATTGTAGTAACGATCTGAATGTTTATAATATTTTATTTTATTGTTTTGGAATTATATTTTAACTGTAATAACATAAGCTTTAAGGAAGTATTGTTTATTATAGCTACTATTATTATTATTATTATATGTAATTATTCTTTCTATACTTTAATATTATTGTTTTTGTTTTATTTTTTAATGGCTATTAAATATTGCATTTTAAATTTTTTTTTTCCTGTTAAAAAAAATATTTTTGTATAATATTGTAAAAATTGTTTTTCTTTTTTTCTCTCTCAAGGTTTACAAGAGAAATGAGCACTGATGCGATAAATTTCTATATTTACTGTCTTTATATTTTATGTAATTTTAATTTATTGTACATTTTTCGATTTAATATATTTTGTTTTATTTTAATCTTTTTTTTGTTTATATTTTCGTTCTTTTTGGCCTCTGTATAGTTTTTGTATAATTTTAATTAATTTAAAAATAAATAAAAAGTTCAATTTGTTTAGCTATTGTTTTTAATATTAATCGTACTATATACACAAAGAAATCAAAGCAATACAAAATAAAAAAAAAAACATTTAAAAATATTATATGACGACATTTTGACTTCCAAATT
>JANSTT010016753.1:0-20140 GCA_026745375.1 Platyura marginata | reverse complement strand
ATATATGAAGCTTCAGGCTCAGCATGTACTTTGTAAGTTGGCATATTTGCGCGTGTATGTGCCTTTGAATGTGTGTGTGTGTTTGTGTTGAGTTCTAAGTATACACAAAAAAAAAGAAAATTGTAAAAAAAAAAATGTTTGGTCAGATATATCGGTGGTTTTATGTAGTAGTACTGGTGGATAGTAGTTATTATCGTAGTAGTAGTAATTGTATGTCCACTCTCGATTTTCGTTTTTGAGGTTCATCACATAGTATTGAATGGAGAAGCTTCGACAAAGAAAAGCAAAAGTTTAACAATTTTGTCCATTTTTCGTATAGCAAAAATGGAACGTGTACCGTATATTGGTAAGTGTAGAGGAAGGTGGGGAAAAGGGAGATATATTAAATAAAAACGAAAAGAATACGTGGAAAGTTTGATTTTCACTGCGAGCTTTTATATGTTATGGGAAGAAAATTATTTATTTTCTGTGTTAAGATCTATATATGTATGAATATGGGGGGCCCCTAGTTCTACATAATATATATTATAAAATATTGTACATATATAGATGTGTAAGATTCGAATTACACATATCCATACATATACGACGCTCAGGATATATCTTAAATTGTGATTATGTTTTACAAAAAGGATTATTAGTAATAAAAAACAAAAACAAAAATGAGCAACAATTGATTTAGTACCTATCAATAAAGTTGTGATGTTCTTGGATTTTTCTATGTTTTATTAGTAGATACACATCACCATTTACTTACCTACATAAATGTTGAATTAACGCTACTTTATGTAGAAATGCACCTTAAAATCTGAAATTATTGTTCGCATACCTTCACACCCAAACTGACCAATATGAATAAATTCCAATACAACGGAATTATGATAACGTATACGTAGTCCACCCTTACTAATCAAGCGAATATCTCCCCTCCCAACCAAATCAATTGTCACTTGATGCTTAGGCCCCTTAGTTACGTTCCAGGAAATCATTCATATTTTGCTGGGAGTTTCTACATATAATAAATTCTGTTATAAAAATAGAAAATATTAAGGAAAATATCTTTAGCTGGTAGAAGTTACGTTATGAAACCTGAGAAGACAAAAAAACATTTCTTCTGTAAAAAAAATCAATAAATTTGTTGGTGTTCAATGAATAGTTTTATTTTGGATTTATCTAGCCTAGAGAAATGTATAGTAATGGCCACCTACAATATAACAGAATTGAATTTAGTCTCTTAAAAATAAATTCCAGATAACTTATTTTTCTGGATGATGCTAATTCGATTATTAGTTAGTAAAAAAAGGACATATTTTTCATATTTGTGAATCCAAAAATTTCTGTTCAGTTCCGTTCTGTACCAATCTTTTTTATTTCATCCACATTTTTCCGTTCCATTACGTTAAAACTTTAATTTTTTGAGTTAATAGTTGATCTTCATTGCCATTTCTTATTTATATTTTGCTTATAACTCCCCAAAAAGTATTATATAATACAAAAGATGTAGTAAGTTGACCATATTTTCATACGTTTAGCTCGGCGAACGTGAACGCGAACTAAACTTATTTTCTCAATAACACTTTAATTCTTGATTATTTCTCAAGGTATTCTACTACAATGGATTTTCACGATGATGTTCGCAGTGAAAATATTCAGTATTTTCAACTAAAGTTCGCGTTCACGTTCGCCGGAGGTCTAAATCGGGCTTTACAGTGCGGTGACAATAAACACAGCGGAAAGAGAATAGAAGAATCACATAAAATAATTACAATATTCTCTCTTTTTTCTTAGATTAAAATATGCCCCCTCTTTTTTTTAACAACGCAATCCATTTCTTTCACACAGAACACATACATATACATATTATGATGTGCATTGTTATTGCCTCTTGCACTGCATCGTTCATCGTTCATTCATGGTAAATACGACATGTATCTCTTTCTATTCTTCCACAATTTTGTTATTTCTCTATTCGAATAACCAACCGAAGTTGTGTTGTTTATGCGTAGCAATGAATTAAAGATTACTTTTTCGAATTATAATGCGTTTTAATTTGGCTTAATTTTCACAATTTTCATAATAATATTTAATTAGATGAGACCCATTAAAAGAAATTCTAAAGTCCTATATACTATCCAATAGATTATTTCGATTTACGTCGGCTTTCTGTGGAACCAATTAACAACGCAAATCGAGGTATTGGTGTACTTTTAAATTATAAGTTCAGGAAACACCACATCAAGGGAAAACAGAAAATGCTAATACAGCTACAGATAATGCAGTACCGTAAAATATACCAATAAGCAATAATACAGCGTTTTGTGTTTTGTAAATATTAATATTATACAAATACAGGTAACTCTCGTATAACGCGGTACTTCTATAATGTGTTTTTACTGCAACGCGGATTTGAAATTGCAGACGTCCCTTGTACAACACGATTACATTTTTGTATAACGCGGTCTTAATATTTCCAAATATTGATTTTTTCACTTAAAATATACTTTATTTTTTTTTCAATTCAAAACATGTTTTATTAATACCAAGAAAAATTAAAATATCCTTTAAAATAGAATACTTACTTTATGGTTAACTCTACCTAACCCTTTGAGACCGAATGGCAACATATGTTCTCATTAACTTTCTGTATTCATTTTATGCATTTACATATGTATTTACATTTTCACAATTCCACAATTACAATTATTCTATTTTATCTTAATATCTGAATCAGTCTACTTCCCCGTTAAATGTAGCAAATGTGATTTCAATGTGATTCCAAAAAAATTTGGAATATTTGAAACAGGTAAGGTTAAATGGCTATATGGTCGGCCCCATTTCATTTTTTTCCCAAAAATCTTCGTTTTTTTTACTTAATGATTTGTATAACGCGATTTGTATTTGTATTTTTGTGGAACCTAACCTCCGCGTTGTACGAGGGTTACCTGTATACATAAATCGCAAAATTTCAGCATCGCTTGAGATCGCTCCAATCACTATAATTATGGTTAAACCAGTAAAATTGGACTATCTTCATCAAGAATTAAAGTAGAGGATCACAAATCTATTAATTTTATTGGAACTCGCTTGTTTGGTTTTATAAAAATAGGATTTTACATTGAAAAAAAAAATAGTCTCTAGTTACATCAAATTAATTCACTTTTATGCCAGTTCTCGCCAATTACGACATTTTATTTGTCATACAGATTAAAGTATATACGAGTATTATTAAGTAAAACCAGTAAAGAAGGAAAAATTGGCTACACCGATTGCGTATGCGTACTTGTTTATTATTTACAACTTTGTCCGTGTATATTTTGTCGGTACAATAAATATAATTGGGTAAATTGAATACAAATGATTAAAAACCCTAGAAATAACAAAATTGATTACAGCGCCATAACAGTATTTCGTGGAATTTTTTAGTCTATGAATGAAATCTTCATTTTTTTATTCTCTATCATTTTCATTATATTTATTTTTTCCGTAATCTAAATACTTTTCGAGTAAATGATTAAAAACCATAGAAATTCAATGAAATTGATTACAGCGCCATAATGGAAGGTCGTACAACTTTTTGGTCTATGAATGAAATCTTCATTTTTGTATTCTCTATAATTGTTGTCATATTCATTTTTTCTACATTCCGACTACCTTTCGAGTAAATGAATGATTCATATAAAAATTAGGTACACACTGTACCACAGCCTCTTCTATATTTTGTCCGATTTGCTTCAAAAACAATAGAGATCTTACCCTAGGACTACATAATAAACTGTCAAAATTTCAGTTTGGCCGGAATCTTGATCACGGACAGACGGACAGACGGACGGACGGACATGCGTATTTCGACTTAGATTTCACGAGAAAGATAATGGTGTTGAAATTTTTTTTCTACGATGAGTATTAAGAGGCGTTACAAACTCCGTACCAAAGTTATAATACCCTTTGATTAACATCATAAGAGTATAAAAAAATGTGAAATTGTTAATATAAAAGTAGAAGTTATTAATTCAAGTAAATTTCATTGAAATTTTAAATAAATTATTTTAGTCTTTTAAAAAATTCTATTTATTATTTTTAACATATATATGTAGTAGTGTGATTTTTTATGAATCCTACACAGAGGCAATGTTTACTTACTTAGGTTTATTTTTTAATCCTTCAGTTACATTTATCTCAATTGTTATGACGATCTTTTTTTTGTGTGGAAAAATGCAGTACTTGAGGTGTTCTTTTTTACGGAAACCTTACAAATGCTCGCTATTTCACCGTCATTTTGAAGCATTACTATTTATTTTAAATTTTTTTTTTAAATGCTTACCACCCGGTTTTAGATTAAAATCAACATACTATAGAAAAACATTTCATCTTTCAGTCGTACTTAAACCCGGGCCCAGGGCCACCCGCTACAAAAGTAACCACTCAATCTATTAAGTCATTTGGTCTATAGACAAGCATTGAAATCAATATTTCAAATATTTTATTTAAATATTTTTTTTTTAAAATCAGTGTATAAAAAAGTAAAGATTTTTGTAAATAAAGCATTAGTTTAAAAAACAATCACCCATTAGCAAAATGCCTCGGGGGGACAGAAGAAAAAAGCGAAAGAGCAAAGAAAACACAACATTAATTTTTGGTATATAATATTGTGTAAGATCACAATTCATATCTTAACCTCTTCAGGGATATTGACACATTTGTTTACGTTTACTTTTTCAATCAAAATTACCGTTATTTACCATTACAATACCTTTTAGAATTATAGAATGAAAATTTAAAAAATCCGAAATTAAAAATTCGTCCCTGAAGAGGTTAATAGGATAATATCTTCAATCATATAAAGTTAATTCATTAAAATTAATTAAGTACATTATTATCAAATTGTAAATAAATATTGTAATATTGCAATCTTAAAAATTGGAAAAAAAAAATTAGAAAATTATAGGATTTCAGTCAGATCATTGAGAGTGGCCCAAGTTCAGTAAGAGAAGCAAGATATTCCACAAACCATCTATTATTTTGGTTCCCTCATTGAATTTGCACTACCAATTTGTTTTTTCTTTTAAAGATATTTTTTTAGAATGGGGGACATTTTATTGTAGGAGAGGGACGGGACGATTTAGAGGCTAATGGCGGACGCCTGGCATCTCTGATTAGCATTAACATTAGCATTTAGATCCAGAGTAACAAACGACGACAAGATATGTACGTGAATTTGAATAAACTTTTTGTCTCGAAAATTCAGTATGAAGTTAGGACATTTTTATTGAACATAAGCGCGGCAATATTCAACCTGCTAATAAAATGAAAACAGTAAGAAGTTTTACCTATACCTACTTTTCTACAGTTTCTATATAAAAACCTAATTTATTCCTATATTTGTCCTTTTTTTTAGGATAAAATTGAAACAACTATCATATCGTTTAGTAAAATGAGTAAAAAAGATCATTAAAAATTTATAAATAATTCCATAGCCTTCCTTCATACTTAAGTAGTACTTGTTAAGAATTACAACATTTTTTAAATATGTTTGTACAATTGTACATATGTACAGATATATGTACTTAGATAATTACTCATTTTTAATTGAATTAAAATAATTCCTTAGACAATATCGTATTATCTATTTTTGTAGGAACATAATTGACGTCACGATAGTCAATAAGAGGATGGCCGGAAATCAATTAAATTTGTATCTATAAATATTTAGTCTGTTAAATTGGCTTAAGACCTATTTCTCTAAATTATTAATAAGAAATAGAAGGATCACTGTAGACAACTTATACATTTAGTTACATCCATATACATATACATATATCTCACCTGTATGTATTTATAATTTGTATGTCGATCCTTTTTGCTAATTTTTTTTTTTTTTTTTTTGACAAATAAATGGGTGGAGTCTTTAATTTCATTTCATGCATTTTTTCCATTTTTAGGGTGTTTTTGGTAAAAATTTATCGTCTGTTGTTGTCAAAAAAGGGGAACATTAACTGCATTATTTGATTATTTATACTGAAATATTTCCACATTTTTGGATTTTTATTCAGATAGTCGTGAGATCGATACAACGTCGTTAGTTGAATTTTGATGAAAAATTAGTGTTATTTTCGGTCGATTTATCGTAAAAGAGTTTATTTTCAATATAAATAAATTGTAGAGAAGTAAATTAAATGAACACTACTTATATATTTAAATTTAAAGGATATAAAATTTGTTATTATTATATACCTGAAAAATAAAACAATTAAGCAAGAATGACAAATTAGTGATTAATTAAAAGAATACAGTGAAATGTTTTTTTAGCATTAAACTATATGTAGTTAGAGGGTTTCACCAGAAAAAAAATCAACAAGTAAGACATTCCGTGACAATGTATTTTTACAACTGGAGTAATATTAATACATCATAATAATGGTGTTCGTTCTTGATTTCAATGACTTTTTAGATAGGGTTTATAGTGCAGTCACTTTAGAAATTGTGTTTCAGCTTTTTTTTTTGGGGAAGTATGCGTTTAGTAAGACAAAAGGCTTGTTTAAATATTTACTGTACTATGAATATGTTTGTTCTTATAGTCACAGTGGAATTGCAAACGTTCTGTGCCAGTACTTAAATTAGAAATTGTCGTGA
Source organism: Platyura marginata (assembly GCA_026745375.1). NCBI lineage: Eukaryota > Metazoa > Arthropoda > Insecta > Diptera > Keroplatidae > Platyura > Platyura marginata. Next base: position 13,510 of record JANSTT010016753.1, on the reverse strand, counting down.
AATATATTTCGAGTAAATAATGATGAATGATCAAACGTAAAAAGAATAGAAGCAAAATAATAGCGGTTTTATCTAAAATTGCCGATAGTGACAGTTCAAATGTCTAGATTTTAATTAAAACTTGAGTCGTTTTCTTATTTTTACTAGTTCCTTGATACTGGATAATTGGATATTCAGCATACTATACCATTTCCAAAATTCCAATTAATATTCCAACTTATTTTCCTGTTCTGTTCTTATTGGAGGGAACGATACAGTTTACATCCTTCGATGAATATCCAGATATTTTTGTATTCAGATAACGTCTATCTCTTGAGTTTACCTTAAAGTACTGAAATATAGTGAAGGTTGCAGTCTACAAGGCCCCCTGCTTTTTCGTTTCATTTACTTCAAGAGTGGTCATGTTTCACATAAATCAATTAACAAGCTATAGTAATGACTTAATATTATTCAGCTTATGTTCCCTTGTGAAATGACAAACGGCATCGTGATGTTGATAAAAATAATGTAATCACAAGTAAAAATTTTCCAATTAGATCCATTAAACTAAGGATAAAAGTTTGTATGTATGTAGTCGGTAAAGAGCGAACAGCCGAAGGTTATGTAATATTTAAAAGTCTCATACTGCGAACTGCAGTATTACATAACAATATGCTCTGATTTTCGTGCAATGAATAATAACAGTTTCCAATATTGTTCGACCCATTGTCATTCCAAAATCATAAAATTTGATATTTAGCCTAAATATCGTCCAAAATTTATGAAATGAATTTTTTATTTCAATTAAAAATATTGTGCAAATAATAGAATTAACTTGACATAATTTAATTAATTAATTTATATTTGTGCAAAACTAAACCAAATCAACATGTTCACGTACTTTATACGTATACGCACAAGTTTATTTGAAGAAAGTTGAAAGGGGAGTGAATTCATATATATGTACATATATACAACCATGGATGGATTATGGTTGAGGGTGGGCGAATATGCTTAAAACTAGGAAAAAAAAACTCCAAAACTGACTAAATTCTAAGATGAAAATGAATCATGCGCAAGCTTTATTAAAAACAATCGATAAGTTTTTCATATATGGTTATTTTATTATATTTATGTTTGAAAAAAAGTAATGATTTTGGAAGTGGGATGAACGCATAAATGTGTAGAATTTGTCTATCCCGATAACTAAATAAAAATCAATGACCCATTTTCCGATTTTTTTTTCCTCTACAAGCGCCTTTGCAATAAAACTTTTATTTTCTTTTTTTATATGCTGTAGAGCTAACTTTTTTTTTATATATCTCAATATGTATTTGTAATTTCAAGTTTCTAAATCATCTAACCATATCTAACTGTCACAAAATATTTTTATATGCACATAGCCTGAAATATAACTATGGTTTTCGTATACATATGTAGATATATTTTTGTATAGTAAGATGTAATTATTCAAGAGATAATATGGGTAAAAGATAATTGTTCATCATGTCTCAATGTGCACAGAATATATCCTTTTTCGGCTAGATGATAATTTAACATTTGTCACACTGGTTTGTCTAACAGCGTGGCAAATCGTTAAGTAAAAAGAAATTAAATTTGTACTTTGTCTACCTATAATAACAACATTTTCTCTATTTACAGCTCGTGATGGCAGCATCCGTGTATGCTACTCCCCCACCAGATCTTAGTGGAGAAGATACAGTTCTTAGTGATGCTTCTAGTTCGTCGCAAATAAGTTGCTCGAATTCGACTAACACGAAAAGAATCAAACGAAGTCTATCAACAACATCTCTAGTTACAACAACTCTATCATCGTGTGTATCGAATAACAGCAATGGTGGTATACCATCATTGTTGGATCCCGTTCAGGATAATTCGAAAAAGCGTCGAAAACAATCAACACCTATTCGTATATCGGCAACAAATATTAGCGGAAATGAACAAACAATTGAATCGGTATCAGCAGCAGCAGCAACAATAACAACAACAACAACAGCAACAACAACAACGTGTGATGAACAATCAATACCGAAAATTTTTTTATCCAGTTTGGTTCAGTTACAGTCGAAGCTGCCGGGTTTTTCGAAATGTGATCGAAATTCGCCAGCTAGTGAAAGCGATGATAATAAAATGATAGAAGCAAACGATCATTCATCTATAGAGAACGGTGAAATAACATCTAGAACTTATGAAAATAATATAAATTGTGATCAATGTGGAGTGAAATTAGAATCTGAAATTAAATTAGGTATACATATTCTTCAAGAGCATGGATCAAAGGATTTTCATGGAGCTGAACGACAACTACCTACGATTACTGACGAAAATTTTAAAATAAATGTAAAAAAAGAACCAATTTGCAATGATCAAGAATGGGAAAGCAATGAACGGTCTCTGATTTCTAATGGATCTTCAAAACCAGAAGATTGGCTATCTTTGACTGGTTTACCATTTCCATTTCCACCAGAGGCAGCAGCAATGCTATCGGCATCTGGATATTTGACACAACTGCCTCTTTTGGGTGTTCCATCAGTTCCATCATATACGACAGCTGATGGAATAACAAGGTCAAATGTTCCACCATTACGAATATTTAATCCAGAGGCCTATTGTGATCTTTGTAATAAAGAATTTTGTAACAAATACTTCCTTAAGACGCACAAAGCTAATAAACATAGCATTTATGATCCGATCGTAACATCTAGTGAAATACCTTCGGTCAGTCAACTAAATCATATGTCCCAAGTTTTCCAAATGCAACAGCAGCAACAACAACACGAACATCAACAGCAACAGCAACAACAACAACAACAACAACAACAACAACAACAACAGCAGCAGCAGCAACAACAACAACAGCAGCAGCAGCAGCAGCAGCAACAACAACAACAACAGCAGCAGCAACAACAACAACAACAGCAGCAGCAGCAACAACAGCAGCAACAACAACAACAGCAGCAGCAACAACAACAACAACAACAGCAACAAGGTCAACAGCAGCAACAACAGCCAGTACAGCAGCAGCAACAACAACAACCACAACCACAGCAAATACAACAATCTCAACAACAGTCGGTCCATTCAATTATATCACAAGAGCCATCTGTATTTTGTGACGTATGTCTCAAACGATTTACAAATGTGTTTGCGATGCGACGTCATCGAAGCAAAAGTCATGAGATTCCACCACCTGCCGATGTATCAAATGTACCCAAATTCGAAGGAAAATCTTCTGCTGGTGCTTCCAATACCTCTACACCATACACACTACCAGAAGGATTTCGAGAAGATTTCTCAATAGAACAAGAAGAAACAACATTTACACCACAACCACGTAAACTATCACCCAGTTCCAGTCAACAAGCACGCGAATCTAATTTTTCTGCCGATAAACTTAAGAGATTGGGCGTTATAAATCCAGAAGCATTTTGTGAGCTGTGCTGCAAAGAATATTGCAATAAATACTTCCTAAGAACGCACAAAATTAAAAGGCATGGCATTTTTATGTCATCGGATGATAGTAAAGACGAACGATCGCCATTTGTACAGACAAGTCCACTCAATTTAATGATGGGAAATGGAGTGGATCAATTAAATCTCTATCAAAATCAACGAAAATTTTTAGAATCAGGAGAAATACGAAAAATGTCAGCAGATAGTATAGATGACTTAGACATAAAGAAAGATAATCATATTGAATCAAAAAAGTCTAATGATATTGAAATTACTCAAGATAATATAAAAACAGATGAAATACCATCCGCTCATGATTCGGATGCAATTAGTGTGGATTTACAAAAATTACAGTCGATGATACTTCAATTGAACGATTTAAATGCACAACGACCTGTAGCATGTACACTATGTGGTAAGGAGTTGGAAAATCAATATGCTCTGCATAGTCATATGGTATCTGATCATTCACAGATCGCAGACAATTTTAATGGCATCAAAACATCTCGAAGTACATCACCAATTAACTGTAAAGTTGAAATATGCAAACATTGTGAAAAAGAATTTCCAAATGGATTTGTATTAACTCAGCATTTATATGAAATCCATGGTATTCAACCGACAAGTCCTTTGCGAGAAGGATTTATTACACCCGAAAGGCCTATATCCAATATGAGCCTTCCAAATATTGCAACCCAAGTTGTCGGTGACCGAAGACCATACACAATAACACCAACAAGTAGCTACTGTGAAATATGCAATAAGGAGCTTTGCAATAAATATTTCATGAAAACGCATATGCAACGAATGCATGGCATTGAAATTGAAAATGGCGCCCAAATTGGTGGTGTCATATGTAATATTTGCAATAAGGAATTATGTAGTAAATATTTCTTACGCGTTCACAAGCATAATACACATGGTATCGTCGATGAAGGTTCACCGCTATCGCAACCACGTCAAAATGGTGATCAAATCGAAGCTGAACCTATTTTTTCTATAGATCCAACTCTAAAAGCTGGAGAAATATCAGATTTAAGTAATCGTTATTTTACACATTTTACTGAAGTGTGCCCATTGTGTAATCGTCGATTCAGAGGATCAAAATGGCTGCGAACACATTTAATGACTGATCACGGAAAAGCAGGTACAGAAAAATTAAAAGAAATTGAACAATCATTGTGTGTACCAAAAGCATCAAGTCCAACACTAAAAATACCGAACGGAGCATTTCAACTTAATCCATCCGAGCCGAATTTTATACATAAACAGTCATTAAGTAATTTATTTGCTGGCGAAGAACCAGTCAGCTCAACATCCAAAAATAAAGAATACCATTGTACATTTTGTTCATTTACAACGCCATCCTATGCATTTTTATTTATTCACGAGAGATCCCATACAATTCTCGGTGGACAACAATCATCACATAATCAATCGGAATCAGCTGTTTCAATAGCCAAAGATCAACAGAGAGTTATGCAACCAGCATCGTCTGGTGTTACAACATCATCGGAAACACCAACATCAACACCTGCGACTACACCAGTACCTGTACCATTAACACCACAAGAGTCAGCGTTCACCAAACAAGAATCAACGAATATATTAACGGATGCCGCAAATCTTGCACAACGTCCAGCTACATATGCAATACCTCAGTCATCGGAAAATATGGTTATGCAATCTTTTCTTATTGAGGAGGTGCATAAAAATGGCGAATCAACAACTGAATCAACAAATAACAGGTTTGTGCCATCTATTGTATTTTTACCGGTTAAAGAACGCGTTTCCAATAAATTGGTTGTATCATTTACATTAACGCCAGCTTAAATTTTTTGTTAAAACAAATCAATATTTGCACATTCCATAGATATTGCTTATTGTTAACAATATAGTTAAAACACTTCGATTATATAGAAATAGTTTAAGTTGGAATTTTTTTTTCTTATTAAGACAAACGATACTTGAGCAATATAATTTTTGATTGGCCAGAACTCATTTATTAAAATAGAAAAAGAACAGTAAAATATACAAAACTCATTAAGCACTAAATGTAGAATGAAAGTTTGTAGTAGTTTTTAGCAATTATTTTCATATTTTGAAAGAACACTAATTTGACTGAACAATTTCATTATTTGCCAAGGGCATCTCTGTCCTATATCTTACTCTTTCTTAATCTCCATTTTATATTTGTTCATACACACATTGAGACACACCTTGGATGACAAGAAAAGTTCTTCCTCTATATATGTACATATATACATATCTACTTCATTCCAGTTCTACCGCCAGAATTTAACCAAATCTTCGACCAAAGACTATTAAAATGTAACTTAGATTGGTTATAGTAAATGAATTAAGTAGTTTGATTTTTTAGAACATTTTTAAATTCACCTTCTTCAAATTCTTTTATGACTGTCCACTTGCTTTAACTGTGCGGATAGCACTATGAAAGCATCTGCGTTTTATGGTCGCAACTCTAAATAGGTTGTTGGATATTTTTATTTTTGCAAGCACATACTGAAGCACCCTCTATTTTGAAGTATTTTCTTTCAAATAATATGTCAAATGGTTCTTTCTCTTCTCTAGATTTACAATAGATGCAATGCAACCAGGCATATACAATATGTGTGTTGCACATGCCTACATACATATGTATATAATCTATAATATTTGTACATATTTGATTAATATGATTTGGTTTAAAATTCCTTTGATATAACTTTTTATCTATAGATAATACAATACATATCGTTTATAGTGACCGTCAAGGGACCGGAAAAATTTTGTCACTATAAGCAATAGTCACTATAACCGATTTTCAGTAAAGCAATTTTTCTAGGTATTAATAAGTAAAAATCGCTCAATAACAGGGTTTGCTGTTGCTTTTCCTCTGTTTCAAGAGAGAATATGTACAATTGTACATGTGCATATAACATACAATATACAAATTATTTATTTTTTTCTCTCTCTCTCTCTAGTCTCAAGTCTATTACACAATTTATATTGTTTCCCTTGTGTAAATTTTCGTTGCATCCGATAGTTAATTGTATGGGCATTCATACAAAACCAACCATTTCGAATGAAAATGGTCACTATAAACGATATTCACTGTATTTAAAAATAAATTACAAATTTTTAACAAGCATTTTAATAATGTTTTATATTGGTGTGTGGATACACCTTTACGAATCCAATTCATTTGCAACAACCAATTTACGTCCTTTCGAAACAAATTTACCTTTTTAGCCCTTTTTGTTGTTAATTTGGGAGAATCAAATGATCAATGAATAAAATAAAATCGACGAAACTTAAAGCTCTCATTTATTTATTTAAGATTATAAGTAGAGCCCTACATATACAAGTATATAAATATTTTGTTCATGTTTATATGTATCTACATACATACATACATATATCGAAATTTAATTCTTATTTACATTTATACTTCAAATATTATGACTTACAAATTCTGAGAAATTCAGCGATTTATCTTGTACCTACCTCCCGATATAAATGCTATGGCAAATATTTTTACTTGGGCATATTTGAAGTTAATCCATAAAATTGCTATTCAAAACAATTTGAATTTTTAATCACATTTAATCATGTTTTGTAAAGTGCAAATAAGTACAATCTTTAAGACGATTTTAAGGGATTTGTGGGGTTTGTTTACTTGTTGAAAACTGTAGATATGTATATATGGTATGTATTTAGATAGAATGAAGCAGTGAATGAGTACATACGCAAACAAAACTTGTTTATTTAAATTTAAAGAAATAAAGGAGATCAATATTAGCTTTAATTAAAGTCGGCCATTAAATCTTAAAAACATTTGTAATAACTAGTTTCAATAAATAATTTATATAATTAAATTTTCACATAAATTGGTGTAAGAAATAGTCTGCCCATAAATATATTGCTTAAAGTATCGTCCAATTTTTACACATAAAAATTAATTTTCAGTGCAATTTTAAATTTAAATTTATCGTTAAAAATATTTAAAATAATATTTCTTTATTAATAAAAATAGTCTTATATATTTAAATATAATTTTCTTCCGTTCAATCACAATAGCTGAATGAGTTTTCTTTTTAGAGAAAAAAAAAAACTAACGGAAAAGACTGAGTGAAAATTTTATAATAAAATCCGTTACATTGTCGCTTTTTTAATGAATATATCGAGATGTTGTTGTAATTTGTAGTTTTATATTCAATATAAAGAAGAAGAAAAAAAATATATAAAAATAAAGATTAAAATTAAATTAAACAAAATAAATATTAAAAATAAAACTAAAAAAAAAAAAAAATATGGTGATGTTCAACAAAGTTCCTATAAATAATTCTATATAAATATCTCTCGGTAATGCATTTAAAATATGAAACATTTTGAATAAAGAATGAAGTAATATTTATAATTTTAATGAATGCGCCCCTATTAGAAAAGATTTATTGTATATTTTATCCGAGAATTATGCATTTTAATCTTTCTATATGTTTAAATTAAAGAAGAAGAAAAAAAGAAACAACGCAGGTATTCCAATTTTGTATAAACTAAATTTTGCTCAAACTAATTGTTGGTTTTGCTACTAAAATGTATGTATTCATGTTCATATAAATGAAGATTTTTTTTTTAAATTATAAAAATTAAAATTAAGTTAAGAATAGTTTTATTTTTGATAGGATTTTTTTTTAAATTGTGTACACAAATAAAAATTAATAAAATATGGCACTCTTCATTAATTTTTGACACTAATATTACGAACATATACTAGAAATATTTCTATAAATGAAGTTGAACGACAGCTGTTTTTTACCATTTTTATTGAATTTAGATTACAGTTAATTAACTGTCAAACGGTTATAAAATATAAAGAAATCTCTGACTAATAACTGGCATTAGCTATACCTTGATTAGCTCTATGAGACTTTATGAGCATCCCTTGCGGGGGCATACCGCCATTTATCCCTCTCAAACTTATAAAAAAAAAAAAAACTTGGTTTCACATAAAAGTCGTAAGTAAGTATCTATTCTTCCATTTTTATTGCACACCTTTTTTTGTGGACTGACTCGTCTAACTTTTAAAACTTTACAATACCTTTGAGGATGCAAATCTTTTTTTTCTAATTTTCTGGCCCAACAAATAATAATTTTTTGATATCCTCATGACACACAAACATGGACATACGACAATTAATGTTAATTACATTACTCTACTTTTTGTGAGAAACTTTGTGAAAAATAAAACAAAAATATGTTATTACCATTTTATCATTACATTTACCAATTCTGACATAAAAATAGAGCACTAATATGGTAGTGAAATTCGTTTTTGACATGACAATACCTATATATATGGTGGTAATTACCCAAGCTGTCAATTTACCAGTTTACCATTTTATAGTTTAGCTATTTCTAATTAGCGAAATTTGTAACAAGATTAATTACATAAAAAAACACATTTAAGAAGTTAACTCTATTCAAAAACCAATATGGTGGATTATTTTTGTCTACTGTTGTTCTATTAACGTACTATAAGTTAACAAATTATGTGTTTGGAGCACTGTGACACGAAATTATTGATATAAACGTTCTATAATAAAATAAAAAACAAACCTCTTTTTACGTACACAAATTTTAATAATTTAACCAATAACGCGTTTCGAAAACTAAGTTTTCATCATCAGATTATTCAACAACTAAAAATTACTTTTGTTCAACTTTACAGTAAGTATTAAAATACTATAAAAAAATAAACTGTTTTAAGAATCCAAATTTTACGTTTTTTAAAAATGAACCCCAATAATTTAAATATAATTTTGTTATTTAAATACAGTTTTATTATTAATGCATATTCATTCTAAATGTCTTCATTTATACGTACATTATACATACGTTTTTGTAAATTATATGTATTTTGAAAAACATATAAACAATTACATAATTTAAACAAATTTAAACGATAAAGATTAACATTATTTGACTTTGTTTCTTTAAATTTTAATTACACAAATGAGTAATAGTTCTAATAGTAAGTAAAGAAATACAAAATAACTTATTATTTAGAAAACTAACCATTTTAAATACAACAACAAAAATATAAAAATAAATTAAATGTACAAATTTAATAAACCAAATATACGCCAAAAGTTATCCAAAAAAAAAACTCAGGGCTTATTTCATAACACAGTACAATTTTTTGTATAAATCTCTATATTATAAAATCATATTAATCAGCTCTATAAAAAATATGATCTCATTTAAATAGACAAACATAAATTAATAGTTTAAATAAAAAAGGAATGAAATAAAAAAAAAAAAAAATTCAATGAAATAAATATGATTTTTTTTTTTTAAATATTTATGTAATTAAAATAATTTTTGATTTCTAGTCAAACTATTATAATATGTATTACTAGTTATAACTTTTTTGTACATTTTGAAAATTACCATTTTCTAGTCATCTCTACTAGTCAAATGTGTTTCGATATTTTGATAAGAGAAAAGAAATCAAAAAAAAAATTGAAAAACTGTAGTCGTAACAAGAAAAAAAAAATATAAATCATAGGAGGAGATTTTTTTTTTTATTTCATAAAAGAGTTTAAAAACACGACCAGCTATTATAGAGAAAAGAATATAAAGGAAAGCGCTAAGCGCCATTTCTCTCAGAGTAGAATCGAAAATTAAGAAGAAGAAAAATGTGTTTTTCTTTTTTTGGTATTTAGTATTTAAAAATAGATGAAAAACAAATATTGTAAAATATATATAGATTATAAGTTATACATATTATTATTATTATTAGTTTTAATTAATTTTTTTTTTACGTTTATTAATGAAAAGAAAAATCCATGAGAACATGTTAATATAATATGTGTTAACTTACAAAAATAAATAAAAAAAAAAAAAAAGAAAATAATTCTTAAGCCTGCAAGAAGCCAATCGGTAATTGCTATAATCTATTAATATATTGCTGTGTGCCTTTTAGCAATTGCTGATAAAAAAAAAAAAAACTTTGTCTAAATATTTCATATATATATTAAAATTAAACGGGTGATATATGAAGTGTTAATAAAAAAAAATAATAAAATGCACTTATTAAAATATGTTTCATATACAAAATACAATTTTAGGAGAAAAAAAAAAGAAACTAAACAACAAAAACAACAACAAAAAACCACATTAAACATGACACTTAAAAATACAATAGGACAATATAGGAGAGTTGTCAAAGGCTGTAAATTATAAAATCTAAAGACATAATAGTAAAATCCGAAAAAAAATCTTGTGTGTCTTGCTACCATATTATATAAAATAATAAATAAAACCGTTTTTCTTTCCCATTTTTTTTTTTTTTAAATGGCGTAGAAACGATAAATATTTTTAATAGAAAAAAAAAACTGAAACAAACCATACGGGTAACTTTTTATATAATTTTTGTTATTTACAGCCAATATTTTATTCTATTCAAATAATATAACACACAAACTAACTCTGGGTCTGACAATATATTAAGTAAATTAAACGGAATGTTCATTTATAATAATGAACGACAAGCAAACAGAATCACAAAAATTAAATTCGATATATATTACGATATACATATACTAAACATACCATAGAAGAACATATAAAAACCCCCATTTACCATTCAATTCAAATTGCCCTAATTCAACTAAAAATAAGGGATGATTTGCATTTCAAAATTAAATATTTTTTTATGCATCACAAAACGGATTTAAATGCATATTATGCATCTCGTGCGTGCGTATGTGTATCCATTTGACCCTACCAAGTTAACTTATATGGAATCGATTTATTTTCTGTATTGGAAAAAAATTTTCATTCTTTTTTTTTTTAATAAAATATAAAATGCAGCTGCGTTCATTGTCCAATCATTCCTATAATTTTTTTTTTTTAGTTAACCTTTTTTTTTCAAATATTTAGAATTTTCAAACGAAATTTGTTTTTGCCGTTTATCTATTTTTTCTAACTAATACAAGAAACGTAATAAACTTTATTTCTATATAATTTCTAGGGACACAAACTCTGTAGGAATACATATAATATCCGAATACAGAATTTGTTGGCTATTGCCTACATGATACTATAAATATAACTTTTAATCCTCAAAAACAATTTTTGGTAAGGGAACACCAAATTCCTTATCACTTGACCACTTGTACTATCTCAAATTGTTTTATTTGCAAACCGACTTTGCAATCTTCCAGCTGAAGTCTGTTTTTCTGGATATAAGCGATTGCCAAATGCTGACGGAGAGGTAAGCTGGTGCTGTTGCCATTTCAATATATTCTTCTCCACCCACCCAACCCCTACCCCTACATTTACACACAAATGCATTTGGTTTTATTAATTAAATGAAAAACAACTTTTCGCTGCAATATTTCGAATGCATTTCCAATTCATCATCAGGCTATAATATAAAAAATCAGCATTCATTAAAATTTAACAAAAAATCAAAATTAAATTTTACCGGGCTTTTATTATTTCATAAATTTTTCATCTACATTCATTGCATCAGTATTTCTTCATCATACAGATATGCAATAGGAAAATTATGTACAAAGTCTTTTTTAAAATAAAACATTTTGAGATAATTTTTAATTTGTGCATGTCCCTATTAAAATCACAAACTTGACTGCATATGTAATCAGAATCCGCGAAAATGTCAATCAAACGGTTATCTTCGATTTTATCATCAAACTACTATATGAACCATGACACCATTCTCAAGTGCATATAAGAATTGCTTTTCAGTAATGAAAGAAAATCTAATAAGAAATTTAAAATTGCCATTAATAATGGTAAACAATATTTTCTTATGGAATAACTAAGTAAAAATGAGCGATTAAATATATACATACTTAAGCAAAAAGTCGGTAATACAATTAAGCATTTGTGTTTACTCTTTTTTTAGTTCGAGTAATTCCTATTACATTATTTTCAAGTGCAAATGTTGAGTTTTGAGTATATACAACTTTAGATAAAGTGCTCAAGTATTAAGTACTTCTGATCATACTTATCTACTACCTAACCTAGACTATTCATTAATCGTGACTTATTTTGGTTGGTTTATTATTTTAACTTTATTACCTTAGTTAAAGAGTTTCAATTACACGAATTCAAGCCTATAAAATGTTGCTTTTTTTTAAAAAATTCATCAGCATGATTAAAGCTTTTTAATGCTAAATTGGCTTAACATCTTTTATTAATTAATTTTACATGGTGAATTGGTGACAGTGGCGTTTGGTCTGACAGTTAAAGTTGAAAGATGTGGGGTAATAAAAATGAGCTAATTCAATATAAAATGATATTCCAAGTGAGCTAATAAGATTTTGCAAAATAATGATCAAACAAGTGAATATAAAATATATGCGACCCTCCGTTAATATTATTATAATAATCTCTGATATTCTCTTTGCATAGCATTTTGAAATATATCTCCCTTAAACCAAATGACCACTATTGCTTCGCCTTACGACGCATCCCCTTTTCAATCATAATTTTTATATTCAAAATACTTACATCGTCATTGTCATCAGAACATAATTCTACCTTTTTTTTATCATTATATTCGATCAACAAGAAAAATCGTAATTAAATTTTATGGAACATTTTTACAAAAATTATCCATTAAAAAGTGTCACGTGCCATGTGTATATTTGACTAATTCTCAATGGACATTTTATCTGCTGCACATTAAAATGAAAAAAAAAAAAAAAAAAAAAATTAATAGAAGTAGAAAACTATTATAATATAAAATGGACACGGTATGCTGATTTTTCAGAATTTTTAGAGAAATATTCACCCCTAATAAATAATATTATGTATCGGAGAAAATTAAAATAGGGTGAACATTTATATGCAAATTCCATTTTTATTACAAATTTGTAAGTTTAGATATTTTTCTGAATCACCTTCCAGTATAGAGGCATTATTATAATTTTTTTTTTTAATACGGTAGTAGTATGTATATGGAAAAAATATATTTATGAAATTTTCTCCCTGTTTTCAATTCATGTATAATATTTTTGGG